>ML816301.1:37325-49384 GCA_009831015.1 Picea engelmannii | reverse complement strand
GTGGGTTAACCCTAAAATAAGGAAAGTGGGCAAAGTGACCTAGAAGATGCTTCTAAGGAAGCTACTTGGAGAGTATAAATAAGAGGCAAGGCTCTCTCATTTTACATCACACTTGAGCATATTGAATATATATAGGTGATTGAGGTAACCAAATGATATATAAGCCGGATTTCAGAGGGAAGGTGAAGAAAATAAGGCTGGAATTTAAGGAAGGATAAATTCTTTTGATCATGCTTTCTAAGGCATGTTATTTACAAGTCATCTCACCATTTTCGCAATAAATTTTTTTCTAGAATGATTCTGACCATGAAATTGATAGGCCATTGAAGAAACATATCCAAGTATCTGTGGTAAAAATTTCATCTTTTGGGTCATTGTAGTTTTGGAGTTACACTCCGTGGAAAATAGGGTTTGTGGTTAATCCTGAAACTAGTCTAAAACATGTGTTTCAGGTAAAAACATCATAACTTATTCATAACATATCCAAATTCAGTAAGACCAAATAAGTTGGTTAGAGTACAATCTATAGTATTCTGCGTAACATTTTCAGATCCATTCAACAAATATTCTGTGTGGGGCACACTCTACAAGGTCTCTCTCTAGAATAAGTCAGAATTCAGCAAGGTATGTCATTTTTGCTATAACTCTTTTTCTGAAAGGTTCCAAGTAGTGACACCTAGAGGAATTGCATAAACAAACTGAAGAACATTGTGTATTATTTTCATATCCTTATTCATTATAGGTACATAGTTATGATTATTTCAAGTTAGGGTTGTTGACTAATCCCAAACTAGTCATGTGAGACTAAAGAAAAGTTTGATGAAAATGCTAGTCTCTTGTTGTGAAAGTTAAGGAATGTTTGCAGGTATGTGATCATATACACCAGGTCTATTACAGAGTTACAAATCATATTTGGATGATGAAATTGATGAGGGATTTTGGTTAAGGTACATGTTGGGTACATGGTTGAGACAAGTAGTTGATGAGTTGGCACATACATGAGGTGTATAGTTGATGATGTTGGTACATATTGATGAGTCATAGTTGATGAGTAGTTGACACATAATTGGTACATACTTGGTACATGGTTGGATGCATTTTTTTATGGTACATGTTGATTACAGGTTGTTTGGTACAGGTTGGTGCATGGTTGATGCACTTGTTTATAGGTTGATTACATGTTGAGGTACAGGTTGATGCATGGTTCAGGTTTAGTGGTACAGGTTTACATCGGTATATCTCAAAATGATAGTGTGACAGTGGTTTCATCATTCTACTTCTACTTCAGGGTGGTCGGATGGGGCAAGGACAGGTGGTTGTAGCCACCTTCCAGTTGTAGTCGGAGAACATAGGGGGTTGTAGCCTCCTTCTAGTTGTAGCCAGAGAATAGGGGAGTTGGAGCTTCCCTCAGGTTGTAGCCTGAGAAACAAAGGGGTTGGAGCCTCCTTCCAGTTCCAGCAGGAAAACAAAGAAAGTTGGTGCTTCCAATGAATGTAATTCTTTAAAACATATAAAAAAAATCATTATGTGGTTTTCTCTCGTTTTGGGTTTCCACGTAAAACACTGGTGTACTGTGTATGTGTATGATTGTTCATTTGTTCATTGCTTATTTACTCTGCATTTATTGGATGATAATGCTACATTGATATAACACTTAGATTGTATGGTTAAAAATGATTAAAGTTCTCTATTATTGATTCACCCCCCCTCTCAGTAATCCAACAATTGGTATCAAAGTAGGTTCTTTCGGAAATCAGTTTAACCACTGAAAGGTAGATCATGGAGAGCAACAACTTGTATAAAAATGGAATACCACAGTTCAATGGACAGAAGTATGCATTTTGGAGCATAAGAATGAAAACATATATACAGGGACAGGGATTTGAAATTTGACAATCAATTGTAGATGGATACACAACACCAGCAGTTCCGCCAACAAATAACAAAGTAGTGAAACTCGGTCAGAATAATTCCAAATCCAAAAATGCACTTATGAGTGGTCTTAGTGAAACGGTATTCACCAAAGTTGCACATTGTAAATCCGCTAAAGAGATTTGGGACAAACTTCAAAATATTAATGAAGGATATTCAAAAGTCAAAGCAGCAAAGTTTCAAACTTATAGAGGTCAGTTCGAACAACTTAAGATGAAGGAAGATGAGAATATTGCAGCTTACTTTTTACGAGTTAATGAAACAGTAAATGCAATCATAGGATTGGGAAAATAAATCAAAGAATCTGTAATTGTTCAAAAAGTACTAAGATCTCTTCTTATGAGATTTGACCCTAAGATATCAACACTAGAAGAAAGATCAGATCTAAACTCAATAAGAATGGACGAATTACATGGAATCTTCACAGCATATGAAATGAGAACTGAACAGGAAATCTAGATATAAAAGAAGCAGCCTTCAAAGCATAAAAAAATTCATAGCAAAAGGGAAGGAAAAAAGAAGAACATAGCAGCAGCAGTGACGTCTCGGAAGATGATGAAGAAGTGGCCAACTTTGTCAAAAGACTGAACAAGGGAACCGACGGTAGATATAGAGGTAAGCTTCATTTAATTTTTTTTAATTGTGATGGTATTGGTCATTTTGCTAACAAATGTCCTTATAAGAAAAAGAGAAATGATAAAGGTTAGTCAAAAGGAAAACAAACATATAAAGGTAAAAGAACCACAAAGAAAGTTTTCAAGAAAAACTTATGCACCAAAGAAGACATCTCATCATCAGATGAAGATGAAGTCAGTGACAGTGAGACAGAAAGAGTTATATTCATGGCAGTAGAAGACTCTGATAAAGAAGACTGTGAAAAAAGAATATGAAAAAGCCGAAGAAGAATATGAAGAAGTCGAAGAAGAAATTGAAGAGGCAGAAGTTGACTATTGAGAGGAATTAATGTGTGTCATACAAGTTATCAGAAGAGAAAAGAAGAAAAACAAGAAACTACAAGCAGAACTAGACAAGAAAGAAGACACTCAAAAACTAGAACAAATGATTACAAATTTGAAGGTTCAAATAGAACAAGATAAAAGAATTGAAGAAACACTCAAAGAACATCTAGAAGAAAAAGACAAGATCATTGGAAATTTGGAAGCAGAGATTGTCACATTAAGAAATGATCTTCAAAAGAAAAATATGCAGAACAACTCAAAAGTTTTGGATGACATTATCAGCAGTCAAAAATCTCATCATCACAAGTCTAGACTTGGATACAATCAGACAGAAAAATGATCAAGCTCCAAAACAACAGAGCAAGAAACATATCCAAAAATCTTTGCAAAAACAATCAAGGGGGATAGGAAGATCTATAAGGAAGATTGCAGGGACACTCCCCCACCGAGAAGATTCAGATTTCAGAATCAACAACCGACAGATAGACCTTAGAAAGAAGAAGAATTCATAAGAGTACCTCATTTCATAAGATCTTCAACTCCCAGGTATCAAACTATATTTTTTGGTTTATGTTATGCATATAATAATTTTGGACATAAAGTTGTGAATTGCAGAGCTAAAAACAGGAACAAAAACAACTTTGAAAGTCATACACAAAGAGGTTATCCAAGAAGGCCTAGTGAAACACATAGAAGAAGTTACAACAGGTTTGAATCTTTGAGCACTAAAGTGGAATGTTACAAATGTAACAATTTTGGACACATGGCCAAAGATTGCAGAATGACAGTCCCTCCTAGAGAACCGCAACAAAATAACAACAGTCACAAACAGGAACCTCAGAAAAGAACATGGATAAGAAAGAAGGATCAATATAGTAATGAAGAATGCACACTCGCTCTACAAGCTAAGCATAAGAAACGTGGTTGGTATGTTGACAGTGGGTGTTCAAAACACATGACAGGTGATAGAGATAGGTTTCTTACATTATGAAAGGAAAGAGATGGATCAGTATCCTTCTGAAATGATGATTTAACCAAAATCATTGGAAAAGGCACAGTCAGAATTGGGAACAAGAATACAAAGGCAGAAAATTTTCTACTAGTAGAAGATATGAAACATAATTTTCTAAGTGTGAGTTAAATGTGTGGCCAAGGTCATAAAGTTACTTTCGATTCACAAAAGTGTGAGATAAGAAAAGAAGGTTAGGGAAAATTGATTGCTACAACTGCGAGAACTTCAAGCAACATATATGTGTTAAGTGAAATTGGAAATGAAAAGTGTTGTCTTGGAAAGGAAGATGAAAGTTAGTTATGGCACAGAAGAATGGGTCACATACATTTTGATAACCTTGTCAAAGTCAGCAAAAGAGAAGCAGTCAGAGAAATGCCCCAGATCATGAAACCAACCAACACTTTCTGCAAGCATTGTCAACAAGAAAAGCAAACAAAGACCGGGTTCAAATCAAATGAATATTCAACGACAAGACCACTAGAAATTGTGCATATTGATCTAGTTGGACCAACTACAACAAAGGGCTTAAAAGGTGAGAAATATTTTATGTTATTAGTTGATGATTATACAAGAATGACCGCAGTTTGTTTTCTCAAGAATAAGTCAGAAGTTTTTGAAAACTTCAAGATCTGCAAAGAAATGGTTGAAAATGAAATAGATTCAAAAATCAAATGTTTGAGATCTGATAATGGAGGAGAGTTCACGTCAAAGGAATTTATGGACTACTGCAGCAGTCATGGAATAAAAAGGCAATTCTTCGTTGCTAGGACACCTCAACAGAATGGAGTTGTTGAAAGAAAGAACAGAACAGTACAGGAAATGGCTCGAACAATGCTAATGGATTCCAAATTGACAGATTTTTTTGGATACAGGCAGTGCATACAGTAGTTCACATTCAAAACAGAGTAATGCTCAGAAACAACACTGACAAAACTCCTTACGAGCTATGGAAAGGAAGACCAGCAAATGTAAAGCACTTCGGAGTTTTTGGAAGCAAATGCTACATCAAAAAAGAAGATGGCAGAATGGAAAAGTTTGACTCTCGTGTGGACAAAGGAGTACTTGTTGGTTACTCAAGTATAAGAAAAGCATACAAGTGGTACAACCTGAGATTGAACAAAGTTGTGGAAAACATCAACGTAACAATTGATTAAATAGGTAGACAAGAATTAAAGGAAGAAGAAAATGAATCAATGGAACAACTTTACAAAGAAGAAACAAAAGATGAAAAAGAAGGGGAAGACAAAGAGGATCCAACAGAAACAGAAGAGCAAGTTCAACAAGTAACTCCAAAAACACCTAGCAAACGAGTATAGAAGAATCATCCTTCAGATCAGATTATCGAAAACAAAGACGTAGGAGTTGAGACTAGAAAAAGAATCTGTTCACCAGAAAAAAAACGCACCTAGCACTCACATCTACAATTGAACCAACCTATTTTGAAGAGGCCAGCAAGGATGAATTTTGGAACAAGGCCATGGATGAAGATTTGGATCAAATAGAGAAAAATGACACTTGGGCATTGGTTCCAAGACCAAAGGATAAGAATGTGATCGGCACAAAATGGATATACAGGAATAAATTGAATGAAGATGGACATGTTACAAGGAACAAAATTAGATTGGTATGTAAAGGATATGCACAGGTTGAAGGAATCGGCTTTGAAGAGACATTTGCCCCAGTTGCCAGAATGGAAACAATCTAATTGCTTTTAGCTTATGCATGCTCCAAAAATATTAAAGTGTATCAGATAGACGTAAAATCAGTTTTTCTGAATGGGGAACTTGAAGAAAAAGTCTACATTGAACAACCAGAAGGATTTCAATTGTCAGAGAACGCAAATTATGTGTGTAAATTAAAGAAGGCATTGTATGATCTAAAACATGCTTTTAGAGCATAGTACTCTAGACTGGATAAATATTTACAACAGGCAGGGTTCAGAAAAGGAAGTGCAGACAACATCCTCTACATCAAGGTAAGTCAAGATAGTATTTTATTAATTGAAGTTTATGTTGATGATATTATTTTTTGCAGTGATGATGAAAGGTTAAGCCAGGAATTTGCAAAGGATATGCAAAATGAATTTGAAATGTCATTACTTGGAGAACCATCATTCTTTTTGGAACTTTAGATACGTCAAAGCAACCAAGGAATTTTTATTTCTCAAACCAAGTATATCAGAGAAATGTTAAAGAGATTCGGAATGGAAGATTGCAAACCAGTTATCACTCTCATGCAAACCAGTTGCAAGTTAAGCAAAGATGGTGATTCAAATTCTACAAATCGGAGGCAATATTGGTCAATGATTGGTAGCCTACTATTTGTGGCAGCATCCAGACCAAATGTAATGTAGGCAGTTGGACAAGTGGCACGATTTCAAGCAGCACCAAAGGAATCACATGTGTTAGCAGTGAAGAGGATTTTCAGATATCTCAAATGAACAGAAGAGTTTGGATTATGGTATCCAAAAAAAATGATTTATCTCTTATTGCCTACACACATGCAGATTGGGCAGGTTGTATTGATGACCGACGAAGCACCAGTGGAGCAATGTTCTACTTGGGTGAGTGTTTAGTATCATGGTTAAGCAAGAAACAATCGTTAGTATCTCTATCTACAGCCGAGGCAGAGTATATTGCAGTAGCAGCATGCAGGTTCTTTCGATGAAACAAACTCTGACAGATATACAGGTTGAGTATGATGAGCCCATTCCAATCTATTGTGATAATACAAGCACCATCAGTATCTCAAAGAACCCGGTGATGCACTCCAAGATGAAGCACATTCCAATCAAGTATCACTTTCTACGGGAACAGGTTGCAGAAAAGAACATCAGAGTTGAGTATGTGGGCACAAAAGAACAAGTGGCAAACATCTTTACAAAACCACTTCCACGGGAAGCCTTTGAGTATCTTCTCCAAAGACTCGAAGTTATTTCTACTCCAAAATGAATGTTTTTGAATGCTTATCTTATATGTCTTAGATGTATACGAGGAAGCACCATAAAGAGGACAGTTCAGTTAGGGGGAGTAGCCCCGGATGGAAAGATACATTTGCCATTGATGACAAAGGGGGAGAGATTTATTAGATGCAGAGGACAGATGCATGATTCGAGGGGAGCAATGGTCACAGAGATACAGAGGACAGAGGCATGGTTCCAGGGGGAGCATGAGTGATATGACTTCAGTATTGCATAAAATGATTTCAGTATTGCATCAAAGTGTTGCCATCAATGCAAAAGGGGGAGATTGTTGATTAAGGTTGGTTGTCATTGATGTCAACCATTGAAGAAATTCTGGTAGCGAATTCTGGTAGCACAAAGGTTTGGGTAATGGACCCAAGGCTATTTCATGTATAATGGTATGAATTTTAATATATTTGAAGGTAATATTATTTTATATGAACAGTACATGTCATTCCATTTCCGATGGTATGTGAAACGTCACATAACTCCTCACGGTTAGAGAGTTATGGCCATGAGAATTGGAGAACCAAGGTTTGGGTAATGGACCCAAGTTTATTTGATGGATAATGGTATGAGTTTTGATATATTTGCAGGTAAGACTATTCTAGATTGATAGTACATGTCATGTCATTTCTGGTGGTATGTGGAACGTCACATAACTTCTCACGGTTTGAGACTTATGGCCTTACGAAGTTGGAGGACCCTCATATGTCATCTAAAAGCCCCAAAAGGTCAAAGTAATCAAAGTGGTTTAAGATATTTCAGAAGGTAAATAATAAAGTAAAGTGATGAGTGTACTATAATTCAAATCGAAAAAAAAAAAAAAAANTATATATATATATATATATATATATATAATAAATTTAATGGAGAAATTAGAAGTGGGTTAACCCTAAAATAAGGAAAGTGGGCAAAGTAATCTAGAAGATGCTTCTAAGGAAGCTACTTGGAGAGTATAAATAAGAGGCAAGGCTCTCTCATTTTACATCACACTTGAGAATATTGAATATCTATATGTGACTGGGGTAACCAAAGGATATATAATCCGAATTTCAGAGGGAAGGTGAAGAAAAGAAGACCGGAATTCAAGGAAGGATAAATTCTTTTGATCATGTTTTCTAAGGTATGTTATTTATAGATCATCTCACCATTTTCGCAATAAAATTTTTTATAGAATGATTCAGACCATGAAATTGATAGGTCATTGCGGAAACATATCCAAGTATCTATGGTAAAAATTACATCTTGTGGGTCGTTGTAGTTTTGGAGTTACACTCTGTGGAAAATAGGTTTTGTGGCTAGTCCTGAAACTAGTCTAAAACAGGTGTTTCGGGTAAAAATGTCATAACTTCTTCATAACATATCCAAATTCAGTAAGACCAAATGTGTTGGTTAGAGTACAATCTGTAGTATTCTCTGTAACATTTTCATATTCATTCAACAAATATTTTGTGTGGGGCACACTCTACAAGGTCGCTCTCTAGAATAAGCCATAATTCAGCAAGGTATGTCATTTTTGCTATAACTCCTTTTCTGAGAGGTTCCAAGTAGGGACACCTAGAGGAATTGCATAAAACAAACTGAAGAAAATCGTGTACTATTTTCAGATCTTTATTCATTACAGGTACATAGTTATGATTATTTCAAGTTAGGGTTGTTGACTAATCCCAAACTAGTCATGTGAGACTAAAGAAAAGTTTGATGAAAATGATAGTCTCTTGTTGTGAAAGTTAAGGAAGGTTTGTAGGGATTTGATCATATACACCAGGTCTATTACAGAGTTACAAATCATATTTGGATGATGAAATTGATGAGGGATTTTGGTTAAGGTACATGTTGGGTACATGGTTGAGACAAGTAGTTGATGAGTTGGAACATACATGAGGTGTATAGTTGATAATGTTGGTACATATTGATGAGTCATAGTTGATGAGTAGTTGACGCATAATTGGTACATACTTGGTACATGGTTGGATGTGTTTGTTTATAGTACAGATTGATTACAGGTTGTTTGGTATAGATTGGTGTATGGTTGATTCACTTGTTTATGGTACAGGTTGAGGTACAGGTTGATGCATGGTTGATGCATGGTTCAGGTTTATTGGTACAGGTATACAACGGTATATCTCACATTGATAGTGACAATGGCTCCATCATTCTACTTCTACTTCAAGGCGGTTGGACGGGGCAAGGGCAAGTGGTTGTAGCCACCTTTCGGTTGTAGCCGGAGAACATAGGGGGTTGTAGCCTCCTTCTGGTTGTAGCCAAAGAATAGGGGAGTTGGAGCTTCCCTCAGGTTGTAGCCTGAGAAACAACGGGGTTGGAGCCTCCTTCCATTTGCAGCTGAAAAAGAAAGGAAATTGGTGCTTCCAATGAATGTAATTCTTCAAGACATATAAGAAAAATTATTTCATGGTTTCCTCTCGCTTTAGGTTTCCACGTAAAACACTGGTGTACTATGTATGTGTATGATTGTTCATTCGTTCATTGTTTATTTACTCTGCAGTTATTGGATGATAATGTTACATTGATATAACACTTGGATTATATGGTTAAAAAAGCTTAAATTGCTTTATTATTGATTCAGCCCCCCTCGCATTAATCCAACACTTAAAAGGTTCTTTGGCTTAGGTTGTTCTTTGGAATCATTAGAGGCTTCTAGGAAAAGCATTGGGCACATCTCATGGACATCCCTTACATTGGAACCTTGTTTGTGGACGACATCTCCTTGGAGCTTGACATATGTACCCTTGGAGAGTAGCGCTCCATATGTGTGAGCCTACATGTGTCTTTGTAGGTTGCTTGTAAGGGCTTAAGCCCACATATGTATTGTTGGCCTCCTTTACTTCTCATATATTTAGAGAAATGAGAGAGTCCTTTCACATTTATTCATTCATGTACATTCTTGTGTTAGAGATGTGATCAAGAGGAGCACACTAGTCTTCCTCTCTCTCTCTTTGATCTTCTTATGTACTTTATATCTCTTTCTCTTGGATTCGTTGGGGTTTCTTGAGCGTCTTGGAGCATCTTGAATACAAGGGTTATGGTTTCGTCCCTTGAAGACTTAGAGATTATGGTTTTGACATGAAACACTAGGTTGTACTTGTGGAAATAAAGAAGTAGATGAGGCGTCGTGCCTTGGAGGACATGCGTATGTGATGCATGCTTGTTGGATCTCCTTGGTGTGAGCTAGACTTTTCATTGTTTTCTCTGGCTAGGGTTTTCATTGTACTAACATTGGGATAAGGCTATGGTATGTACATGAACATCATCTTTATGCATATTAATGAATTTTTCAACTGTCCAATACATCTATTAATGAATTGTAGATTTTATTTCCATCCATTTATTTCTTCATGTTTTGATAATTTACAACACTTATGTCTTGTTGATTTGACAAATGTTAAGTTTACAATTGTTAACTGATATAACATTTATATTGAAGAAGATAGGGAAAATTTGTTATTGTATTTATAGCTATCATAATTGATTTCCAGATCTGTTATATGCATGACAAGATTTCTTTGGGGGGTTGAAACCTATTGGAACACTTTGGTAACGTATTTCTTGAATTGCCTAGTGAATTGGGGTTGATAAGAGTTGAAATATTGTCCATTGTTAATGTTGTTTTGTTTATATTTCATAACAGCCCTAAGGCTGAAAATTCACAAGGTTAAGATCCGGGAGACCTCTACTTGAGAGGAGAAATTTATGTTTTGCATATAAATTCATAGATCAAAGAAATTTCTACATGGTATCAAATATTTTGTGGTTGAAATCACTCTAGGTGTAAAAGGGAGTTGGTAATTCAGTTGAAGTTTACCTTGGAGAGGTGCTTGACCTTGTTGAGGTTGTTGAGTGTGATACCCTAGGTTGCTTGGGAGAATCACTTGGACCCTGGAAAGGGTTTTGTCTACTTGATATACTATCGATTTGTGCAATTGAGGACTTATTTGGCATGTGTAAGGTGACTCTCAATATTAGAGAATGTGATGAGTTGGTCGAGAGATTTCAATTTTTCTCCTTGAAAGATTAGAATTCAATTTCTTATGGAGGATGTTGATCTTTGGGAGTATGTTGTGAAAGAGGTTCCAAAACCTACCAACCCAACACAATTGGTCGCTCATTAGAATAAGGAAGCCAAGGTTTAGAGAATCATTCGTGATGCCATGAACGATCATTTCATCTATCACGTCGCAAAGAAGATGATAGATGAGAAAATGTTTGAAGCTTTCATTGAGTTTTTTTCAAAACTCTTGTGTTTTTCGACGGATGCTCTTGCAAAACCAAATTTCAATCGTTCATACGAGTAGGATAGACACTATGGTGAGCTACTTTACCAGGTTCACTAAGTTGAAAGATCAATTGACCACCATTGGAACAAAGATGGAGGATCATGAGTTGATGTCCATTGCTTTGAATGGTCTTGTTCTTTCATAGATGTCTTTTGTTCAGGGTGCTTTTGCTCGAGAGACATTGCCAAAGTTCCAAAGATTTGGGTTGATCTTAGCATGAAGAAATCAGATTGCAGACTTGTTCAGAGAAACAAGGAGAAGTATATGCCATTGGTTTCATTGGGAAAACAAAGAAGGGTAGTAAGAAAAATTACAAGAAGAAGAAAGGGTCAAATACAAAAAAGGACTTGAGTAAGGTTAAGTGTTTTTTATGTCACGAGATGGGACACTATGCCAGTGAGTGTCCATTGAAGAAGGGAAAGGGTATGAAACAAGTTATAGTTGGGATTGTAGCGGGTGTAGAGGAGGATCCCTCTCAATTTGAGATTGCATTTTCTGTGACCTCTTGTTTGTCTTCTAATATTGTGCCTATTGTTGAATGGTATGTTAACAAGGGAGCTTCAAGACTTATGGCATATCATAGTTCTTTGTTTAACAGAATTCAGGACTAGAGGGAGTCATGAGTGTGGAACTTGGTGATGATGCTACTTATTCTATGAGAGGAGTTGGTTCCACTTCTTTCCAAATGCCTTCGGGTGATGATCTTGAGTTGAGTGATGTTCTATTTGTTCATGGGTTGAAGAAGAATCTTCTTTTAGTGTTTTGTATGACAGACATACAATGAAGAGTTGCATTTGAGGGACAAAAGTGCACCATCAGTGATTGTACTTTATCTAGTCCAAGAATTTAGCTAGAGGGGTGAGGGAGGGAGGGATTTACAGGGTATTTGTTGACCC
>ML816301.1:25363-37225 GCA_009831015.1 Picea engelmannii | reverse complement strand
TGTCTTTATGACTTTGATAGTTGTGATCCACAATGTCTTGGTCTTATATGAAGATGTGATTATCTTTCTAGGATGTCTTTGACGGCTCATGATGTGTCTATTGATTTTGGCTCATGATGTTGACTTGAGGGATATTGGAGTTTGGCAAATTGTTTATGTTCCTTCACATTCACAAGTGGTTAGTACTCTTTGGAGGATCAAGACATCATGATAGCATGAGTGCCAATTCCTTTTTAGGAGACAGTAATTAAATTTGAGACTACAGCAGGTACAAATTTGTAGCTGGTAGGTTTGGTGGAGTTCGATATTTTCAAATAGCTTGGTTATATTTTACATGATGACCGCATGGTGATGGTTACTTGCTTGGAAAATGACATGCATTGGAGGAGTGTTTTGCATCATGAAGGAGGGAATTGGGCCCTAAACAACGTGGGTTTGCTTAGATGTTTGCATGGATTCTTGGAGTTGACTCGAGGACATCTGGGTTGTGGCAGTGTTCATGTAAGGGGAGTGAACCCAGCAGAGCACAAGGTTTAGAAGGTTTGTTGGAGTCATTGGAGGCTTGTAGGAGGAGCTTTAGACACATCTCATGGAGCACCCTTGCATTGGATCTTTTCTTGCAAACAACATCACCTTGGAGCTTGACATGTGTACCCTTGGAGTGTAGTGCTCCACATGTGTGAGCCTACATGTGTCTTTGTAGGATGCTTGTAAAGGCTTAGGCCCTAATATCTATTGTTGTCCTCCCTTATCCATTATATATAGAGAGAAAGGAGAGAGTCCTTTCACATTTATTCATTCTTGTGTTAGAGATGTGATCAACACAAATGCACTAGTCTACCTCTCTCTTCACTCTTCATATGTACTTTGTATCTCTCTCTCTCTCTTCTAGTCGCTAAAGTTTCTTGAGTTTCTTGGAGCATCTTGAATACTAGGCTTAAGGTTTCATCCCTTAGAGACTTGGAGATGAAGGTTTTGACATGAAACCCTATGTTGTACTTGTTCAAGTAAAGAAGAGGAGACATCTTTCCTTTGAGGACATGCATGTGTAATGCATGTCTGTTGGATCTCCTTGGTGCGAGATAAAGTTTCCAATGTTTTCCCTAGATAAGGTTTTGGAGAGCTAGAGGATTATACTAGCCTTGGGATAAGGATATGGTATGTACATGAACTTCATCTTTATACATATTAATGAATTTTTCAGTTGTCATGTAACACACCCGACCCCTAAATACTCTTTTAAGGGGTGGGACATCATAATTTTGTTTTTCCTAACTATCTCAAATCCTAATTCTGGGATCTCCATTGGTTATTGCTCGCCACAAGATTTCTAATGGTCTCCACCACACTAAAATATGAGCTCTGATTTGCAATTTATTGCCTCTCGAAGTTATTTGGGCTTTATTAGTTGGGGTCTTCGACGTTCGACGTTGAACGCCCTTTTTCTTACTGCACGTATACTCCCCAAAGTCCTAAAATCTCTACGTTGAATGTCGGCGATCGACGATCGACGTTGGGCGATTGACGTTGGACGTCCCTTTTTTTGGCATTCGACATTGAGGTTGAACGTTCGGCATTCAGCGATCGACGATCAACGTTGAACGTTCAGCGTTCGACAATCGGCGATCAACATTGAACATTCGACGTTTGGCAATCAGCGATCGACGTTGAACGTCCCTCTATTATACTACGCCTCAAATCTTCCGAACTCTCGAAGTCCCAGACTCCCGGAGTCTCGGTCGCATCACCAACCACGTTGGCCAGGCGGGCACGAACCAGAGGCTAACACGCAGCGAGGGCCAAGGGTGACACGTGTCCTCATTAGGGGGTGACATGTGTCATGCTCTAATAGGCATAAGGGGTATGTGAATCATCCATATCTCGGTAACACGTGGAACCTTAGTTGCGGGTCCATGTCACCCTGGATGACGTCAGTGAGCCACGTCAGCCCCAGACATACGACCTTCTAACTACTTTCAAATCTCATGGTCGAGGTATGTCCACGTAGATCCATAGATCCACAACTCAAGTTACTTCGCAACTCTGAGGTTCGGATCTTACCAACTCCTCACATCGTGAATCCCCCGAAGAGCCAAGCCTTCGGACTCTCGAATCTAGCGCCACGTGTCCTCTACCTGTCAACGGTTGAGATTCACTTCATCGTTCACGACTTCGGGTGTTTTCTCACCTTGAAGACTCTTGGCCAAGTTCCTCCGGAGTACCAAGTCTCCGGACTATAGGATCTCCTACCACATAGCCTCTCATCCAACGATTCTAGTCCAACAGACAACATTTGACAGGGGACAAGAGGGGGCCACGTGTCGCTCCACGACACGTTCTCGGTTGGTTGGGAAGTTAAGAGGGGTTCTCAATGGAGTCCTTAGATCGACAGTTGAGAGGGATCTCGAAGTATCTGAGGATCGACGGTCCACGTCACTTCGGAAGTTCAGCATTCGAGAGTTCGGCGTGTATCTTCCAGCGTCCTCTCTGGAGCTCTGAATCTCTGAACTACGCCCGATCTATCGCCACGTGCACCTAGCATTCACAACCAGGATTTACTCCGGCCTGCAGAGCTACGAGGAAACTCGCACGTCCCTATGACTTCACATTGATACCATCGAATACTCGAACTTTTCGATAGTCATTGATCTATGGACATGCATCCCTCTATTCTCAATGGTCCAGATTAACTTTGCGACTCCAACATTCGGGAGTTTCAGTGCTAGATCACCCCTATTCTCCCGAAGTGGGACTTCGCTAAAGTACTTAACGCTACCCCTTCCTAAGTCTGATCCAACGGCTGAGAGAGATCTCCACTAAATTCCCAGATCTACGGCCCTCATCAATTCGTGACTCTAGCCTTCGGTTGTTTTCGAGGGTTGTGGAGTCATAAGTCCCGAAGCCAAAGTAGTTTCACTCCTTTCGGGCTTAGCGAGGGGTTCCCAACCCTGGGTCATATGGGATCATATTAAGGTTCTGGGATACACTCAGCTCTTAGTCGAGACTTGATTAAGGCCATGGGCATGATCCCTTAGTCACATGGGGGGAAGGTCTGAAGGAAACGCCCTTCTCCCACAGAGTTGAACTTGACATTCCCACTAAGGTAAACTCAAAAGGTCGGCAGGACTTGGACGTTTCAATTAATCCTACCTCGACTCTCCTGCGGATTCACATCCCATAACTCTCTAGCGATTAAACTGAGGTAAATCGAAGACCATGTAAATATAGCAATTTACAGAAGCAAATGAGCATTTCTAATAATTGTTCAAACACTACAAGACTTAACCATAAACACAGACATTCAATCATCGCATCCAATGTATTACACAAAGTATGAAAATACTTATCAGAACTGGAGAATGTGAAGCGACTGCTGAAAGGGGTGCCTATTTACACCCAACCATAGGCACAAGCACTCCTGACAGATTTACCGATGGCCACCCCCGAGCTAAGCCATGATGCTCTGAGAGAGATTATTTCTCCTTGCTCCACGACAGTCAGGTACGGAGGTTACTCTGCTCCTCCCACGGGATCTTGGCAACCGGTTTTCTCTACACCAAGCAAGGAGGTTTGCGCGAGCACTTCCTCAGTCACTCGTCAACCTTGTTTATCATCTTGTAGCGAGACCCTGCCCATGGCTTCTTACAGCCAAAACGAGCTTGCTTCTTAGCTTTTCTCTTAACTCCAGAGTTGAAAATGTGCTCTCTTCTCTTCTGCAGATTGTTTTCTCTACTCTACTTCCTTACAGATCTACCTCTGTCCCCCGAATTACTTCCTTTCTTGCCTTCCTCGGCAAGATTGCGTGGGTCTGAATCCCCAACTCGTGGTCAGGCCCGGAAGCCTTATAGATGGGTACTCTACCCCATATCCTCATTAACTCTTGAGGAGGGCCTTACAACTACCAGCTTGACTGGTAATTCATTTCTAGGTCAGAGGATTGTTGAGCAATTACATCCAGTAAGTACTGGTTTGGTGAAGGTAATCTCAACCATTATTGGTTTCCCTCACCATCTCTCTCATAGCATCCATGGTCTATCTTGGAAAACTTCGCCCTTTCAGCAGTTGTGCAACACATAACCATTTTCTATTAATAACAGAAAATGCATACATTGACCCTTTTATACAAAGGTTCATCAAATCAAACATTCACATATTTAGTCCACCATAGTCTCTTGGCCAGTTATAGTTATATTTACAAACTGGGGGGAAACAGGGGTATTACAATCCCCTCCTCCTTAAAGGAACATCATCCTCAATGTTTTATCTTTCGATGTGCTCTGTATGTATAGAAGTAAACAAAAATGGATATGTTTGTTTCATGGCATCCTCCATTTCCCATGTAGCCTCATATGGGCCAAAGTGTTTCCACTACACCTTGACCTGTGCAATGGCTTTGTTCATGAGTGGGGTTTCCTTCTTGTCTATTATGCATTGAGGCTCTGGCATGAACTCTCCCTCAAGTTCCACCTAAATCACAGACTAGTCAATAATATGATTAGAATCATGTACATACTTCTTTAATAAAGAAACATGGAAAACATTATGTGCCTTCACTATGGGAGGAAGTGCTAGCCAATAGGCTACTAGTCCCACTCGATCCAAAACTTCAAAGGGTCCACAATACCGAGGTGCCAACTTGGCACAAGCTCCCATCCTCAAAGAGTTTTTCCTAGGTCTAACTCGGAGATACACATGAGCCCCTGCTTTGAACTCTCTAGGAGTCATTTTCATGTCTGCATAGCTCTTTTGTCTATCCTGGGCTATCTTCAGGTTTTGTCTAATCTGAATTACTTGTTGTTCCATTTCCTTTAGCATATCTGGCCCGATTGTAACTCTATCTATTGGGTTGTTCCAGCTGATTGGAATGTTGCATTGTCTTCCATAGAGGACTTTAAAAGGGCTCATTTTTAATGACTCTTGATAGCCATTGTTGTAGGCAAATTCTACCACTGATAGGTAGTCCTCCCACTTCTTGGGTTGATGCATTACATGCATCCTCAGTGTGTCTTCTAACACTTGGTTTACCCTCTCTGTCTTCCCATCAGTTTGAGGGTGATGGGTTTTACTAAAGAGCAATTTTGTTTCAAAACCAGCAAACGAAGATTTCCAAAAGTTTGAAGTAAATTTTGTATCTCTGTCAGATATAATTTCCTTAGGCATGCCATGCAGTCTAAATATGTCTTTCATGAAAATGCTGGAAATATCCATTGCCTTGCAAGTTGACTTGATGGGTATGAACTGAGCAGCCTTGCTCAATTTGTCCACAACTACCATGATGGTGTTGTTCTGTTTGGTTGATCTTGGTAATCCTGTGATGAAATCCATGGAGATGGTTTCCCATTTCCATTTGGGAATTGGTAGGGGCTGCAACAACCATGTTGGGTGTCAGTGCTCTACCTTGACTTGTTGACATTCTAGACACTTAGCTAAGTAATCAGCTATGTCATTTTTCAGTCCGGGCCAATAAAATAGTTTCCTAGTGGTCGTGATCATTTTCTAATAACCAGGATAACCAGTATATGGTCTTTTATGTAGTTCATCCATTATGAACCTCTTCAAGTCTTCACAATTCAAAATATACAATCTACCCTTGTAAGTTAGCAGGCCATCATTAAGCATCTGATAGCCTTTATACTTCAACCCTGAGGACTCTTTCTTTAGGTATGATGTCACGGTCTTGAAAAACGCATATGTTTCTTGTGCACTTTTGACTCTCTCTTTCATGTCTGATTCATTGGCGCTTACAGCTACCAAATGAACCACTTTCATATTTCTACTAAGGGAATAAACCACCCTATTCTCATTTCCTTTAATATGTTTGATTTCAAAATCAAACTCACTAAGGAGAGCCATCCACCTAGCTTGTCTCACATTGAGTTTTGGTTGGTCAAACAAATACCTCAATCCACTATAGTCTGTCATAAGTACAAATCTTCTACCTAAGAGGTAATGCCTCCACATTTTTAAAGCATGCACTATGGCAGAAAATTCCATATCGTGGGTCACGTAATTGACTTTATGCTCATTCAATTTTCTGGATTCATAGAAAATCGCATGTCCTTCTTACATAAGGACTCCTCCAAGCCCTTCCTTGCGGGCATCTATACACACAAGGAAGTCATTGTTTGGGTCTGCAATCTTCAGTACGAGCGCATTGGTTAGAAGGTATTTCAGTTCTTGGAATCTTTCTTCACATTCTGATGTTCAAATGAATTTAACCCCCTTTTTATGAAGGGAGGTGATTGGGCAACCAATCTTGGAGAATCCCTTTATGAATCTCCTATAGTATCCTGCTAGGCCCATAAAGGATCTGATATCAAATACATCCCTTGGGGTAGGCCAATCCATGATGGCTTTAATCTTGTCAAGATCAATTGCCACTCCTTCCTCGGAAATAACATGGCCTAAGTAATGGACTTGTTTCTGGAAAAAGTCACGCTTACTAAGCTTAGCATAGAGTTGATGCTCTCTTAGTACTTGGAGTACTAGCCTGAGATGTTCTTCATGTTCTTCCTTATTCTTGGAATAGATTAGGATAGCATCAATGAAAACCAACACAAACCTATCCAAGAACTTTTTGAATACGTTATTCATTAAGCACATAAAAGTGGTTGGTGCATTGGTAAGCCCAAATGGCACCACCACAAATTCATAGTGACCATATCTTGTCCTAAAGGTTGCCTTGTGGACATCTTCATCTTTAATTCAGACCTGATGGTATCCAGACCTCAAGTCAATCTTGGAGAAGATTGTAGCACCCCTTAATTGGTCAAACAAGTCATCGATCCTTGGCAAGGGATACTTATTCTTGATGGTCATCTTATTGAGTTGTATATAATCTATGCACGATTTGAGTGTGCCATCTTTCTTTTTCACAAATAAGGTTGGTGCTCCCCATGGAGACACACTAGGTCGAATGTAGCATTTGTCCCACATCTCCTTCAGTTGTAGTTTGAGCTCAACTAGCTCAGGTGTACTCATTCTATAGGGTGTTCTAGACATTGACACCGCTCCTGGTACAAGTTCTATTGAAAATTCAATATCCCTTCTTGGAGGTAGACCTGGCACCTCTTATGGGAATACATATTTATATTCTCTTAATATGGAATGGTTCTCTAGGTTGGGTTTTTCGTTCTCAATAGAGTCCAGCACTTGTATTGCATACAAGGGACATCCCTTTCTGCAATACTTCTTCACTTGGAGGGCTGATATTTGTCTCACTGAGACAAGCCTTTGAATCCCTTGTATGGTTACCCTTCTTCCTTCTTTATTTTCACACTCCAAAGTTTTACTGTAACAGTCCAACTTGGTTTTGTGGGTAGCCAACCAGTGCATGCCAATAAGTAGGTCATAAGATCTTAAAGGAAGTATGTTTAGGTTCGCTTGGGTGGGCAACCCACTTATACAGAATTGGCATGTTGATATGACCTATGTTACTTTTCTTTTGGTTCCAGTGGCTAGTTGTACCAACCATGATTTAACATGTTTAACTTGTTGCAATTTACATTTCTCACCAGTTTGAGGGGTAGCATAACTCAAATTAGAACCAGGGTCAATTAAAAATGGAAACGGGATGGTTGGCAATCGTACCTTCCATCTCCACCACTGAAGCTTGGTGGTCAATTTGTCTATTATCCAAGGCTGCATAAGTTTGCGGCATGCTCCTAGCCACATCATTGATTGTGGTAGCCTCTTGGATGTTGTAGACCCTCTTATTGCTATGTTGTCTATGCGGATAGTCCCTCAGCAGATGTTCATCTCCACAACCCCAACATTTCAAGGGTTCTCTCTTCGTGTTATCAATCTTACTTGGAACTGCTCTGAATGGTTTATTACCACTCTGGGATGGAAAATTTTGCTAATACACACTTCTA
This sequence comes from Picea engelmannii, assembly GCA_009831015.1. Taxonomy (NCBI): domain Eukaryota; kingdom Viridiplantae; phylum Streptophyta; class Pinopsida; order Pinales; family Pinaceae; genus Picea; species Picea engelmannii. Next base: position 29,351 of record ML816301.1, on the reverse strand, counting down.
GAAGGAAGGCTCATCCTAGAGCTCTTCCCATGGTTCTTAAATCTCAAGGATTTAAACCCCTTCTTCTTGAATCCCAAATTGTTTTTCTTCTTCCAGTCTTCATGGAGTTCTGTCTTATTCTTGAATTGCTCATAGCAATACCTTGCCTTTCGAATAGTATCTTCTAAAGTCTTTGGCTCATCAAACTCAATTATGTTTCGGTAGGATTGAGGCAATCCACTAATAAATCATTGCATCTTTACTTTTTCATCCTTTATGTAGGGCACATACCTCATCAGCTCAAGAAATTTGTTGATATATTCATATATGGTGAGTTGTCCCAGCTTGAATTCATAGAACTCCTTGGTCTTCCCATCAAAGTACTTTTCTGATAGATACTTCTTCTTGAAGTATTTCTCAAATTGTTTCCACGACAAGTCCTTCTCATGGATTCCTTTCACATTCCTAAGGTCCTCCCACCAAATGGAAGCCTTTAAAATGGTTATCCAAGCCTTTAAGTTTTTAGAGTAGTCATGGACTTTGAAGTACTTCTTCAAGCCGAGTAGCCAAACTTCTGCTTTTTCCCCCTTCTTAATCTCTCCATCGAAGGTGGGTGGTTTGGCTTTCTTGAACTCTTCAGGGTCATGACTCTTGGATTGTTTCCTCTTCTTTCTTCTCATCTGGGAATGGGAACTAGTTTTTCCACTAGAAGATACCTTGGAGTTGATAGTGTCCTCAGAGGAATATACCGGTGAGTGTCTCTTGGCTTCACGTTGGGCCTTCCTTGAGGTGCTCCTCCTGGTGTGGCCACTTTCTATACCATGCTTTTGTATCTCAAGTGGACTTGGAGTTTTCTTAGTATGATGCTTGTCCACATGACTGGCAACTGGACCATGTTGCAGTTGCCTTTGTATACCTAATAGACTTTGCAATAGGACTGTATTAATTTCAGTATGTTTTTCTTGCTCCTTTATCAACCTTTCATTGTCAGCCTTACAACTCTGTAATTCTTCCATGAGGCTTCTTACAGTTTTGGCCAAATCTGGAGGGGTTTCCACCGCCCTCCTTTCATCATATTCTTCCTCTCTATTGTGGGAGCTCTCCCCCAACTCATGGTGTGTCACCATCCCTTACGTTGTAGTTTTCATGTTGTTTACTCACTGCTTGAGTGTTGATAAAATATTTTATGTTAGTTACTAATCTACCAATTCATGAACAACACATATCATTGCAAAGTGAAGTCGGCTTCTTTATTTGGAAGCATTAGCAACATACAGTGCGGACTTCCAAAACATATATCAAAAAGTAGAAGGTTTTGTTCCTCTCTTCAGTAGAGGTTCAGACAAGTTTCTTATAGAAAGGGGGGTGAGGTAGGGTGTTACCCCATAAAGTTCTCTAATAATATTTTTATGTGACTCATGCATGAGCCCAAGAAGACCAAGTGTTGTTGCCATGCTCTGATACCAATTTGTAACACACCCAACCCCTAAATACTCTTTTAAAGGGTGGGACATCATAATTTTGTTTTTCCTAACTATCTCAAATCCTAATTTTGGGATCTCCATTAGCTATTGCTCGCCACGAGCTTTCTAACAGTCGCCACCACACTAAAATCTGAGCTTTGATTTGCAATTTATTGCCTCTTGAAGTTATTCGGACATTATTAGTTGGGGTCTTCGGCATTCAACGATGAATGCCCCTTTTCTTACTACACGCATACTCCCTGAAGTCCCAAAATCTCTCCATGTGGCCTTGGCATTCGGCGACCAGCATTCGGCGTTCGGCGATCAGTGATCGACGTTGGACGTTGATTTTTTTGGTGTTCGACGTTCCACGTTGAGGTTGAACGTTTGGCGTTCGGCGATTGACGTTCGATGTTTGACGTTGAGGTTGAACATTTGGCGTTCGGCGATCGACGATCGACATTGAACGTTCAACGTAGGGCGATCGATGATTGACGTTGAACGTCCCTCTACTATACTACGCCCCAAATATTCTGAAGTCTCGGACTCCCAGAGTCCCGAGCGCATCACCAACCATGTTGGCCAGGCGAGCATGAACCAGAGGTTGACACGTGGCGAGGGTCGGGGGCAACACGTGTCCTCATTAGGGGGCAACACGTGTCATCCTATAATAGGCATAAGGGGTCTGTGAATCGTCCATATCCCGATGACACGTGGCACCTTAGTTGCGGGTCCACCTCACCCTGGATGACTTCAGTGAGCCACGTCAGCCCCAAACATACGGCCTTCTAACTTCTTCCAAATCTCACGGTCGAGGTCTGTCCACGTAGATCAATAGATCCACAGCTCTCGTTACTTCGCAATTTCGAGCTTCGGAGCTTACCAACTCTTCACATCACGAATCCCCCAAAGAGCCAAGTCTCTGGCCTCTCGAATCTAGTGCCATGTTTCTTCTACATGTCAACGGTTGAGATTCACTTCGTCGTTCACGACTTCTGGAGTTTTCTCACCTTGAAGACTCTTGGCCAAGTTCCTCTGGAGTACCAAGTCTCTGGACTATAGGATCTCCTGCCACGTAGCCTCTCATCCAATGGCTCTAGTCCAACTTACAACATTTGGCAGGGGACAAGAGGGGGCCACGTGTCGCTCCACGACACGTTCCCGGTTAGTTGGGCAGTTAAGAGGGGTTCTCAATGGAGTCCTTAGATCAAAGGTTGAGACGGATCCCGAAGGATCCGAGGATCAACGGTCCACGTCACTTCAGAAGTTCAGCATTCGGGAGTTCGGCATGTATCTTCCATATTCCTCTCTGGAGCTCTGAATCTCTGAACCACGCCTGATCTATCGCCACATGCACCTAGCATAAATGGACATGATTTACTCCGGCCTGCAGAGCTCCGGGGAAACTCGTGTGTCCCTATGACTTCACATTGATACCGTCGAATACATGAACTTTTGGATAGTCGTTAATCTATGGACACGCGTCCCTCTATTCTCAATGGTCCAGATTAACTTCGTGACTAGGGCATTCGGGAGTTTCGGTGCTAGACCACCCCTATTCTCCCGAAGTGGGACTTCGCTGAAGTACTTAACGCTACCCCTTCCTAAGTCTAATCCAACGACTGAGAAAGATCTCCACTGGATTCCCAGATCTACGGCCCTCATCAATTCGCAACTCCGGCCTTCAGCTGTTTTTGAGGGTTGTGGAGTCATAAGTCCCAAAGTCCCGAAGCCAAAGTAGCTTCACTATGTTCGAGCTTAGCGTGGGGTTCCCAACCTTGGATCATATGGGATCATATTGAGGTTTTGGGCTACACTCAGCTCTGAGTCGAGACTTGATTAAGGCCATGGGTATGAACCCTTAGTCACATGGGAGGAAGGTCTGAAGGAAACACCCTTCTCCCACAGAGTTGAACTTGACATTCTCGCTAAGGTAAACTCAAAAGGTCAACGGGAATTAGACGTTTCAGTTAATCCTATCCCGACTCTCATGTGGATTCACATCCCATAACTCTCTAGCGGCTAAACTGAGGTAAATTGAAGACCATGTAAATATAGCAATTTACAGTGTTCGACAACACATGTATTCCAACAGAGGATGAACACCTTTAGTAACCACTCACACAACCAGATCAAATATCAACACACGAATGCTTTGACGTGGTAAAACCCCTACGGGGAAACATCCATGGCCCCAGTCAACGCGACCACTTGGAGCAGTTTATTAATGCAAAAGAAAAATATTACAGAGAGATTTTACAAGAGAGTTTCTCACAATCAATCATCGGAAAATGACCCTCCATGCTCTTTAAATAGAGATCATGGACCAATCAGGTATTAAGCCACGAATCAATGGTCGTTAAGATCGAGGAGAATATGAACCGTCGGATCACTCTATGTCGGGAACATATCGTGATCGTCGGATTTCCTAACTACAAATGCATACTAATGCATACTAAATAAACACACTAAGAAACACATTTTTACCTAACGACACATTAGACCAAGTAGATATTAACTAACACCTAAGTGTCTAAATATCCTAA
>ML816300.1:23701-39333 GCA_009831015.1 Picea engelmannii | reverse complement strand
TCGATCTAGCCAAATAATCGATGGGCTTTATGTAGTGATTGACAGGTCATATTCTTGTGAAAGTTATTTCCTTAGTTTAAATGTTCTCTTTTGTATTTTATTTTATTAGGTAAATCTGCTAAACGATGTGTGCCAGTATAAACCTACTGGGTAAAAAGGGGGGAAAATATTAACTACTAAAGAAGGATGAGCTTGGGATAACCCTCGTGATCAAGCATGCAGACAAAGATTTTTACATTTGTAACAAGCCTAGTACTAATACATCAAATTTTTGGTATTTCAATTATTGACTAAGATACAATTATCGAAAGAAAACGTACATGCAATAAAATGATGTAAAGAAAAATAGTTTCCTTAGTTCTAACCATTAATCACACATTAACACAACAATTTTCTTTCCAACATTAAGAAAAAGAACTATAGAAAAATATTGAATCAGCTAACTTATCAATAGATTCAAAAACCCTTACTCATTACAACATCTATTCATGAAACAAAGTTGGAAGGAGTTCCTCCTCAAATCCAATCACACATGCCTTTGATGAAAAAAACATAATTTTTTCTCCGATCCTAAACAAGACTTCTTAATTAAGGTAGTTTCGAAATAGTTCTTTACAATTCCAAAAATGAGGGTCTTTGCCAAAACCATCAACCCTTCCTAAAAGATTGATCCTCTTATTTATACAAATCATTAACTAAAAATAACTATCGAAAGTGCAATCCAAGTAAAACAAAACATCGCCACATGGCGCTTCAATATTTTTGTCTTCTAAGAGTCATCGTATGGTTTCACTAAAGTGGGTGACTCTTCTTATACTCTGACCATTTGACGAAGAGTTCCTCACATGTGTTGGCATACGAGAATTTGTGTTAGTCCATCAGGGTCGAAAGGATCTCCTTAACTTCTACTGCCCGTGCCCTATACTTATCTATCTTGACACTTAACTATTGTAATATTGTTCGAGCCTTGATCAGGTGCTTCACGAATTGTTGTACTTTTCCTGGCACCATGTTCACCCCCTTCTCTATCTTTGCAATCCATGTTGATTATTGTTTTGCATGTTGTTTGAATATTTCATGCAAGTCCACAAAATCCTTAGGTGAGCCGAATTCTAGGAGACCGATGTCTTTCATATCCTGATTGATATTGAACCAAATCCTTTCGCAATCGACCCATTTTTCTTGAATCTCCTGCTGAGGTTCTTGGGCCATTTTCACCCATTATTTAGCTGCCTTCCTTATCCGATCTATGTTGTTGTCTCTTAGCACCTGAATGTCATTCTTTTTGGAGTCTAAGTCCTTTTGAACTGCTCTGATGTTATCAATTCTTTCCACTGCTTGGTGGTCCTTCTCGTACCATTATTCCACATCCTTGCAAGTCGCTAGCACCATAAGGGTGTCTTCTTGGAAGTTGGTTATCCCTGCAGTGAAAATGTGTCGTTCATTCATGAATTTGTTGTAGGCCTCTTGGAACTCACTTCTCAAAAACATCATGGCTTGTGTGGAATCCTGATAGTATTTCACCAAGTTGCATGGATGCTCCAACTCCTTTAGCACAGTGGCCAAATCCTCTTCATCTTTCCTTGCTCTATCTAGGGTGGCATCTATGATCTCCATCCCTATGTCGATAAGCTCAGACATCTTGACATGCTCTATGTTGATCAATTTATCCTCTATGATGATAAGGATCAAACTGTCCAGCGTAAGCCTCCTTTTCTATGTGGTTCTCTTCATGATCGCTTTACTCTTTAGGTCATAGGTGATTTATTGTATATTGACAACCTCATCAATAGGTTTGGGGATTTTTTGTTCTCCCCAGTTAAGAGTATTTCTCAGGCTCCCGACTATGTATATCCATTCAAGGTTGGGTTCCTGAACTTCTTTTGTATGTCCCGATGGGTCGGCCTTTGGTTGTCTCCCATCGGGTGGTAAGGTATTGGCCAAAGTCGAGGAATCAGGGACATGTTCGGTACTTACTTGGTAATCGATTGTTGAAATGATGATTTCCTATTGTGGAATTTATTCTTCTTGTTCACCCGATCCTAGCTCATCCCTCGAGTTTTCCATTGGGGTTCTCGATATGTTGAGTGGATTAGCATCCAAGGCACTTTCTAGCTCATGCTCGCTCTATGAAAAACCCTGACTTAGAGCATCAGGACTCGAGGTGGATTCTCTCTCGGGTTCTTTCTCCTCTGTAATTTTCACCGTAGTGACCAGGGAAACCTCTTGAATCTCATCATCATTGTAGATGTTTATAAAATTGAAAAAGGGATTTGGTACACTTGTTCTCCCTAATGTCCTCGCTATCCCAGGCTAGGTCAAAATTTCCCCTGGTGATTTGGTCTATGGCGGTGGAACCTCAGTGTTTTTTGACCTAGTGATTTCTTCAAGTCGTATCATCTCTAGGCCACTTGGTTCCCTCTGCTTTTGATTGGATTATCAGTGGGAACCCTCATCATTTCTATCATATCAGGGTCATTTTTTAATTGGTCAATGTGTTAGAATATGAAAGATTGTTCTCATTTTACCATTGACAATACCCTTGTCACCTAACCATAGGCCGAATCCACCCTCCGAGCACCTTAACCTTAACAGAGAATCACTCCAGAAGCAAACCCTAGACTAGATAGAGAAACAAAGGGTAGTGCACCTTTCCCCAATGATAACGCATCAACAAGAACTGATTAGATAGTCCAAACCCTAGCCAAGAGATAGTCCAAGCGTAACTACTAGCTGCAGCATCTGCAACGACAACTCTCCTCCAAACCTGCACAGAAAATAGGAAAATGCAGTGCACCAAGTGTTTCTCTACAATTCTAAGACTCCTTGCCAAAATGAGAACTGGCCTCCTATATTTATACTAATTCTGGCTAACTTCCTGGGCTGACTTCTCATTCTGGGTATCTGTCTGTTCAATATATATTATTATTTTTGGCCGACTTCTTCTCTTGGAGGCTAATAACCTAATATAAATTATCTTCTTGAGTCAAAAAGTATTCTAGGGTTATTTTCCAACTCATTAGGGCTTCTTCTTACTTCTTGGAGTATTCTATCCTCGTCAGGTTTACACATGGAGGTAAATACCTCCCTGCGGCTACCATAATATCAACACTCCCTCCTAGCTAGGGAGGTATTACAGGTAATGGTCTTGAGCAAAAAAACATACCATTCACCCGGTAGCATCAACATCATGACTAGATCATGAGAACCATCATCATCATCAGTGGCATCAACTGCATTGTCTCTTGAAACCATACTCTATATGAGTAATTAGACATGATTCTCACTCCACAGAGTGATACAAGAGCCATTCTTCTAATCTAGAAGAGTAAATGATTTGAACCATTTTCCATATGGGAAATCTATGTCCTTTGATTATCCATCTAACTAATAATCATTTTCAATACTGTTGATAGTCTTCAAGGTAATCTCAACAAAATAGAACACAATTGTGGCTATCCATAGTGGTACACTACCACACCAAGTAACACACAAGTACTTGATCAACAATGTATAGTCATGAACAGTGGAACACATCCACCACAGTAGTATACATCTATTGTCATACAGTCTTCATAACAATCATATCATATCAACCTACACAGAAACAATGTTATGATATAAACTAAATCATATGGGCCAATATTTCACTCACATCTGTAAGATCTGAAAGAATATATGCTCTCAAAAAAAGGTAAAACATCAATGATGAGCTGTCTAGACTATTCGTCTCAAGTAAGGAAGAAAAATTGTCCTGATTTCTTAACCTAGACCATTCCCCACCTTTGGCCATTCTTCCTACACTAATCAAAGTGAACCCTGGAGAGAATGTATAAACCCTAAGGAATGCCTGTCCTTGATTGCTAAGCCTGGGCCATCCCCCACCCTAGGCCATTCCTCCTACACTAATCAAAGTGCACACTGGAGAGAATGTATAAACCTTAAGAAATGAATGTCCAGACCATTTCCTCTATTAACCATAAGAGGAAAAGATTGTCCTGTATCAACCTCCAAAATGGACCATTCCTCATGTTAACCACAATGAGAAATCATTATCTGGCGAGGCGGTCCAGTCTTGTTGAGTAACCCTCAAGAAGGGAGACTTCCCTAGACCACTCCCCATGTTAACCAGAATGGGAAGTCATTGTCTATGATACATTAGCAATCTGGACCATTTCCCATGTTAACCACAATGGGAAATCGTTGTCCATCAGAAATCTCAATCCACTTTCCGAATTGGAAAGGAAGATGCTCCTCCTGCACCATTTTTCAAACTTAAAAAAATGATTGTCCATAAATCAATGCATATCATTTCTCCCTCCCAACCTGGGAGTCATCTCTTCCTTTTTCAATAGGAAGTCGTCTCCATGAGCTCCATCTTGAGTACACAAACTCTTTCATCTTGGATAGAATCTTTACCAAGATGTCTGTTTATCTTCTCATCTATGGAGATATGTATTTGAGAACCACTTTATCCTTTCTAGACTTCATAATGGATAATGTAATGCTTGATTTCAAATGTACTTCGATCTGGAACACTGGTTTTCTCTGAAGCATTCATGTAGCTCTGATCAATAGAGTATATCATTGTTGGGAAATTGGAACATATCCATTTGGCACTTCTTCTATCATCATGAGATTTGATCTACCGAGTAATCATCTTGATACAATATCTCTGTTATAGAGAATCTTCACCATGCTTTTGCTGTGCATTGGAGGTTCTCCACCAAGTTACATACTTCCATCTGTATACAAGGGTCTCTTTCTGGTATGCCTCAAAGTCTTGAGGTTTCTCTTCATATTTTATTTGTTCAATTTATCTGGAGAATAGTCTTTGCATTCATCTTGATGTAGCACTCCAACCCATGGATGATATAATGACTCATGTAGAGGTATGTCTGGTTTACTGAAACGAGCAATAATAGTCTTCTCCCTCCATCAGGGAGAACTTCTAGTTCTGGATCTTGCAATGATTTCATTCATAAGTCTTTTGTACACTATTCTTCATCACAACTTTCAGTTCTTCTTGATTTCTTTCATATTAGGCTAGTAATCTTGTGATTCTTGATACAATGACTGGTTTTTCAGGCTTCTCTTCTTTCTTGGAATCTTCATGTTCTTCCTCATGTTTTTCTTTAGCTTTTGGGTCCATGGATTTTCTTATTGATTCCATGCCCTAAAGATTCCACTTCTTTCTTTCATCAAAGGATCACAGATTTGGATGGAAAACCAAGGACACTTTAAGGCTTCTCTTCAAAGAAGACTTCTTCTGAGGTTGAAATGAGCATGTATTGTCTTTTATGGTTACTACCATGGATATATACTTCATCATATTCAATGGATCATAGGATTAGCTCCCTCCTAATCCTTGCTTCACGTATCAGCGAATATAATTGACTCCCTCCATTAACAAAGTCCACACTTCTGTCTGCATTATTATTGTCTTATGCAATATATAATTGGCTCTCCCTGTCTAACAGAGTCCACGCTTCTATCTTGTTGTCTTATACAAAACTTCATAAGTCTTTCTCCACTTTCCTCTTGATTGTTGACTTCTTTCTGTCTTTGCTTCTTCTAAGTCTCTTCATGATTTATTCGGCTTATCTTGCAATAGTTTCCACATGATTTGATTGATGTATTTCATTCTTTCATGTATTATCCAATGATATCAATCCTTATCTTGTTGTTCATCCATTGGTATAGTATTCCTGGAACACATTATCTTCCAAGAGATGGATATACAAGATATGTACAAAGACGATGCAAACAAGATATGTACAAGGAATAAGAAAAGTATTGTTACCTTTAAAAGAAGAAGTCTCTTTCATCCTTCTTAGTCTTCTTTGTAGGTTCCTTTTCTTCGACAAATGATGCTTTGTGTTTCTCCTTCCTTTTCTTTAGCTTGGGACAATGATTCTTGTAGTGGCCATACTTTCAACAGTTGAAGCATTGTACTTCTAAAATGTCTTTCTCTTGATTTGGCTTTCTCCTTGAACCAAACTTCCTTTTGTTCCTAAAACTCTTGAATCATGCTGTGAAGGCTTGATTATCGTACTTCTTTTGGGGTTTCTCTTTTTCATTGATCCTTGATTCTTCTTGAGCATAGCGAGTCCAAATTTCTTCAAATGTTGGATACTCCTTCCTTGTGTTCATGCTTGTGGAAAATGCATCCCACGTCTTGGGAAGACCATTGAGTACTATGTTTACCAATTCCTTATCTGAGATGATCACTTCAATAGCTTGTAGTTGATATCTTAATTGAGATATTCTCACAAGGTACGATGTTATGATATCATCATCATTCATCTTCATGTCATAGAGCTCATTCTCCAGACTCATTGTTTGTCTAATGTTTCTGACTAAGAAGAGGTTTGTTAGGGAATCATACATATTATTTGATGAGTCAAGATGGGAGATGTAGGGTATCAAGTGGTATTTTATAGAGTCCACTATGATACTCATGGCATTGATGTAACCGTCTTTGAACTTCTCCATAACTGCAACATTATGTGGTTCCTTCTCTTTTCCTTCTTCAAATTCTGGTTCGACGATCTTTCCTTTCATGATATCCAACACTTTATTCTTGGCAAGGATGAGTTCAATCGGTGTCTGATCCTATTGTACACATATGCTTAATTGTTTTGAGATTATCGCTCCCCAGTTGAAGCTTCTCCCAGATATCCCCACTGTGTATGCCAACGACATCCATGCTTCTAAAAACTTGGAGCAGTCCTTCTCTCCATGTAATTGATATATGAGATCCATAAAATATATGTATGGCTCCCTCATGTTAATCGTTCCATACCATCCATTTCCTTGGTTAGTGAAATTATTTTCCTCCTTCCACCATGAGTCCATCAACCAGCTCGTTTCATTGAATTCATAGAACTTTGCCAAGAATTTTGTGTTGAGCTGATCCTTTTGGTCCCTGAGCTTGTAGTATTTCTGGACTTATGTCAGGAGGAAAACTCTAACACATCCTCAATTCTCATCATTGATCAAGCATTTCTTCCCGTCCATATCGTCGATGAGCCATTTCAGAACCTCTATGTAGGGGAAACTCGGGATTCTTCTTGCCACCATGTGTAAATATGACCGTCAGATGTTTGGGAACACCTGGTCATTGAGTGCCTTTACATTTGGGTTGTTGTGAGGCATATACTTTGGGTATTCTTCTCAACTAATTTTGTTGAAGAGATCCCCCCACTGTGGGAGCATTACCTTGGATCCGGTGCTTTCCTTTGTATCACCAATAGTCAGAGGTTGGATAAAAGTTGTCTTGGTTGTTGTTTTAATGACAGGCTCCACACCGGGAGCATACTCCAACTGCCTCATGGTCCCCAAAGAAGAACCTTCACCTATTTCAGCTTCTTTTAGATTGGGGGCTCTCGGAAAGTGTCTGGTGGTTAGATTTCTCGGTGGAATCTTACATAAAGCTATAGCATAGTTTAGAGATTGTGCAAGAAAACTAGATCCATATATTAAGGACAACGAATTAACAAACTTGAATACATACCTTTGTAGCTTGTTAAACTTGTTTTTGATCATCAGAGGGTTGGTACAATCTTGAGACGTTTGCTTTGCTCCTTCAGATGCTCTGGAATTCAACTTGTGCACAGAATGAATTCGTTCAAAACCATTCTAGAAATTTAAACAAGGATGAACTTACCTTGTTACGTCAGTCATTTAATTCAGATTATGAGTGTAATTTCATTAAATCTTCCACCACATATTCAAATAAGTTTAAACTTAAATTCATCATGGGTTAACGACGTGGTCGTGGGTGGTAATGTGGTATATCAGTGATTTCAAATTATTGTTGTCTAATCAGCACACGAGGTAGCAAAAAATGTGAGATCGACATTAACTGGTCTATTAAATGTCCAAATCCAATTGTATCGTATCCCATCGTTTCACTAGTTTTATTGGTGGATCGGGGGTCGGGATTGTGCTTCAAATGTTTTCATTGATATTTCCTTGCAAACATTCTGATGTCGATTGATATTGTTGTATGGAGCTAACATGGTAAAGATGACTAGGAGGCATGATTGGGAGCCAGGGAACATAAAAATGACTCGGGATGAATTTGGGTTGTACAACCCCCTTACGTGGTAAATACACATGACATTCAAGACGGGTGACTTCATTTGCTCGTCTTAATCGGAATCGGGAATTTCTTTAAACTATACATTCCAAAACCCAAATCTATGTTTCCGACGTTGAAAAAGTATACAAAATCGACGATTGGTGATCAACCTACCCAAGCGCTCTTGGATTGACTCTCTCAAAAAAGTCCTTATGCCAAAAATGCATCAGGGATGGACGATCAACGATATGCTTGTCGCAAACAAAACGATTATTTTAAATTTTCTAGATTTCCCCGACCTTGATAAAGAACATCGGTCATTGGTTATCGATGATTTATTTACATCCTTTTTCAATGTCTATCATTCCCTGCTTTTGTCGATGTCGAAGGGGATCATCTATCTCTTGAAACTTTTTGTGGATAACTTATGCAAACCAACCCCATATTCTGCCGATTTTGATCAGGGATTGATGCTTGACGATTGTTGTAACTGTGAGGTTCCTTTACTTTATTGAATTTTTTCTGACACTAAAACTGAGCACATTAGGTGCATTGTTAGTTGTAAATTCTCAATTCTGGTGTTAATTTATTTTAGACATGGAATTAACAAGTTAAAAAAAACCTGAATTGATGATAAGAGTCATGAAAACAACACAAATAAAAATCATTTCCCAAAGTGAAATCGATTCAGATAGTGAAAAAAACAAGTGGTACCCAAAAAGTGATAAAATTTCATAAGGCGTTTAGGGTGTGTTGAGTGCTCAAAAAATGTCGACTTGCTGGGTGAAAGCAGAATCTTTGTTCCTTCCCTAGGCTTAGCTGATGCAGAAGCTGGTTAAGAACTTGACTGGTTTGTTTTTATCAGTGTCTCTTCTATCCTTGCATCTGCAATTCCCTTGGTTGGTGAATCTGGGACTTTCTGTGGGGTTTCAACCTTTATCCCACCTTTGTTCCTTTTAACCATGACCCATGTTCCCTTTTGAAAAGATTCGAGTAAATTACTCACTGGCACCAGGCCCTTATTTATCATAATTCACCTGTTGCGGTGTTGCTTCGCTTCCAACGAGCATCCATAGCCTCGAAGGATTCACCCTGACATCGCAAACCTTGCTCCGCTTCCAGAAAGCATCCATATCCCTGACGAAGTTATATGCATACCCTCTCTTACTTTGCACTCATTTGATATAATTGATTTATTTCGGCAGAATGTCCTAAGCGAGTGGGAGAGGAGGACATTTTTTATCTGCAAGATGAGATGGTTAAGTTGAAATTTTTCTAGCTTTGTCTTGAGGGACATGTGGTCCTTTCCAGCTTACCATCTTTCCCTTTAGGTGTTTTTACCATATCACCAGGTGGACACTTCATTAATTTCCAAGGTTGTTTATTTGCAAAGGTTAGATACATAATTCCTTTAAGACAACAACCATTCATCGAGCATTTCTTGTGTTTGTATGTAAGAATGAGTTAGGAACAAAGTTTTCTATACCATATGAATTAATTTCAACCAATGTCTTGCAGAACAAAATCCTCAAAGAGAAAAAATACTGCACAAGAAAACAAAAATAAAGGACTCTGCAATCAGCCTACCTAAAAATAAAATAACATGAAAACACACACACACACACACATTTTTTTTTAATGAAAATATTGTTTTAGGGCTTAGCCATTTACCAAGAGGGATTCAGGTTCCCCCCTTATATTTTGCAACCGATACGTGCCTTCCCCAAGTTTCTCAGCTACTTGAAAAGGTTTGAGACATAGATTCTGAAACTTCGAATGTTTTCCCTTCGACTCATTCACTCTATCCCATTTCAGGACTAAGTCTCCTACTTCAAAATTATTTTCTTTGCCCTTATGTTTCTCAAAGAAACTTTTAATTATATGTTGATGAGTAATGAACTTTGATTTTCTTTCTCCCTTTCTTCTTCCAACATGAGGAGGTTATCAATTATTTGTTGAATAATCGATGAGGGTTGTCCTCTATAACCCTGAGCATGCTGAAGAGATGGAATATATATCCCGTTTGGGAGAATGGCCTCTTGTCCATATACCAGAAAGTATGGGGAATTCCCTATAGCTTCCTTGGGTGTTACTCTATCGACCCATAAGGCATTATGAAGTGAACTGTGCCAGTTCCTCTGATTGTCTGCAACTATTTTCTTTAATATTCTCACTAGATTCATATTGGTTGATTATGTGACTCCATTCCCCTATGGATATTAGTTTGCAGAGTATCTGATTATGATTCCTTTGTCTAGAGAAAAATATGTTAATAGGGTGGAAGAAAATTAAGAGAAATTATCAAAAACAAGAACAAAAGGCATACCAAACCTTGTGATCAGTTGTTGTTCTATGAATTGGTTTACCACATTTTCGTTTACATGAGTCAAAGGGATGACCTCTGCCCATTTCGTGAAATAATTTGTGGCAATCAGTATGTATCTATGTTGTTTTGAAGAAATTGATGTAATTTATCCTATGACATCTAACCCCCATTGTTCAAATGGTCTAGAGATGACCATGGGTTGGAGTGGGACAATTCTTCATTTTTCCCTCCTTGCGCTCATTTGACAAGTTTTATAGTTCCTAGCATATTTGTAGCGTCTCTAAACAAAGTAGGCCAATAATATTTGGCTCTTAGTATTTTGTGAGTGGTGGTATTCCTTGCGAAGTGTCTACCTACATGACCATCATGGAGATCCTTCAGAATCTTGTCTACATCTTCATGTTCGAGACATCTTAAAATTACCCTATCATAATTAACATGGAAGAGCATCAAATTTATGAGGTGATATTGTGTCGATTTTAGTCTGAGATCTCTTGTTTATTTAGGTTTTAGGTTTTCTTGGAAAGTCCCATGATGCAGGAGAAAAGTTAGTTTCCCATACCAAGACTTCTTCCCTGGGGGAACATATAATTTTTCACTACACCATAATGCCAATTCATTCTCCCACCCAGGGTCTTCATTTACTTGTTCTTGGGCTTCAACTGGCAGTTTACATAATCCTTGTCCCTTAACCAATTTGGCAGGTTTTGTATCTAGATCAAATTATTGGACCATTGCCATCCAATTTTCTCTTCTTTTCCCCATCTCATATTGAGTGAATAGGGATCAAACTATAGGATGAGGCACAATGAATTTGATGTGATTTTTTAGGATGTAAGATCTGAAATGTTTTACTGCCTTGTACACCACATAAGCCTCCTTGTCTATGGAAAGGTAATTTAGTTCAACCCCTTGGATATTAGTGCTCATAAATGAGATGAACACCTCATTGTTTTCATCATCCTTCTAAGTTAACACTGTAGCTAACGATTGGTCGGAGGAAAAAGTATAGAGGAAAAAATATTTGCTAAAGTCGAGACTTCACAACACTAGATCTTGAGATATTGCATTCCTAATATTGTTGACATCAATTTTTCGTTCATCATCCCACTTAAATTCAACATCCTTGCAGATAATTTTTTGCAAGGGTTTAATAGTTTTAGTGAAATCGGGGGTGAATGTTCTCACAAAATTGATTTTCCCAAAGAAGGATTGCATATCCTTTTTGTTGTGTGGTAAGGGAAGCTGAGATATTACCCTAATTTGTTTTGGGTTTATGTGAATTCCTACTTGAGATATAATATGACCTAGTAGTTTCCCTTCCTCGACACCGAAGATAGTTTTCATAGGGTTTAACGATATACCATATTTCCTACACCTTTGAAAAATCTAGGTTAGGTGTTGGATGTGATCATCCCTATTCTTTGAATACATAGTCACGTCGTCAAAATAAACTACTACACACTTGTTTAGTATTCCCCAAAAAGATACGTCCATGGCCCATTGGAAGGTTTCCCCTACATTGATTAACCCAAAGGGAATGTGTTTATAATAAAAGGTTCTCCACTTGGTTCAGAAGGCAATTTTCAATCGGTCTTCCTCTAAAACTAGAACTTGGTTGTAACTTGAAAAACCGTCCATCAGGGAGAAAATCTCATAACCAGACATGGTCTGCAAGAGTTTCTCCATCGGTGGGACTGGGTAGTTGTCCTTTTCTGATGCTCTAGTGAGGTTTTTGAAATCCACATACAGACGGATCTCCTTAGAATTTTTCCTGAGAGGAACCAAATTTCCTACCTAGGCAGAGTGTCTAACCTGAAATATAATTTTAGCATCTAGTAATTTCTTCAACTCCTGACACATGAGAGGCTTTAGGGATGGGTGGTACTTCTAGATCTTCTGTTGGAAGGGTTTTACTCCGAGTTTTAATGGGATTGTGTGTTGGATAATTCGAGTATCATAAGTTTTCATATCTCATTAGGACCATGCAAAAACATCTTGATATTCTTTGAACAATTTGACATAGGCTTTCCTTTCTTCTTGAAATATTGTCTTGCCAAGATTTATATTCTTAGGGTTCTTCGAGATTCCTAGATTTATAGTCTCATACATGGGACATGAAATCCTTGTCTTTGTTTTTGTTGACCCCTTAAATCTTTCCCTTAAGTCAAAATGGTTCTCCAAATTGGCTACCCCTTTTGGTATCGTGTGAAACCTTGGAGTCGACTGATATGTTTCACCTCTTTTCTTATGGGGATCAGTTTCTACTAGATTCTCTTGAAATAATTCATTGTCAATAGCCAAGTCTTTAAAATTCTCCTAATTGGTTAAGAAGTTTATGATTTGTTCATCTCCTTCAAAGACCTTCCAATTAGAAATATTTTGGGGCACTGATGGTTTGTAGAGTAGTTCCATAGTGAATGGGGAGGCTTCATAGTATTCTAAAGGGGATGACCTCGAGGCTACAGTGGTCAGGGAATCAACAAGAGTGTTCTTGATTCTGGGGATCGTTGCAATGTTGAAAGATTCAAAATTTTCTATTAGCCTGTGCACTCCCTGTTGATAATTCCTCAGGTGGAGAGAGTTTCAATGTATAGTGTTACTTACTTTCCTAACAATGATTTAAGGGGATATCAAAACCTTTAGTTATTTAACATTTAATTCTATGGATTTATTAATCCCTTTCACTAAAGCTTCATACTCGAAGGTGTTATTAGTGCATTCAAATTCTAGTCGACAGGACAGGAAATTTTGTTTCCCCTTCGGATCAATAAGGATACACCTTGCTCCTAAACCTTCCTATGATTTAGATCCATCAAAGTAAAAGGTCCAAAATTGTGAGAGAAAACCATCTGCTTCTCCTTGCCTACTAATTTCCTCCTCTCCACATATTTTCTCTGTGGTTTTCAACAGAGGTTCTTGACAAAAGAGGGTTTCTTCCGCCACGGTCAGTACATTTTTCGTGAAAAGTCATTTCAAAGTTTTGATTAAAAGGAACATCAGATGGGAGAGGCAAGAAATTACCAAAATCAGAGTTGCAGGAGTAGTTTCCTAGCATGGGGAAATCTTTAAGGCATTCTAAATTGGTGACAATATGTTTGAGATACCTTTCCCTATCGATCCTGATCATGTTCACGCGTCATTTATTGGAAACCAAAGGTGAGACCAATCTGTGATAAAGTATATTTTCAACTTCTCAGACCAATATTGACTAAGTAGCAGTCCATAAGCTTTTGGTATATCTACTACAATGATTCCAATCACTTGAAAAAATTTCAGGTGTGTTTCCATTCTACTCATGACATCCTTGAGTTATCCCATAACTTTCACTTGGGTTCTATCTAGTTGTATCACATGTTTATCACTTTATAGAGGGACTACATTTAATTTCTTGTAGATAGATAATGGAATAACATTAGAGGATTCCCCTGATTCAACCAAACAATTATAGAGGTTTATGTTGAAGACTTCAAATGTCAAGAGGAATGGTGAGACACAAGGCTTTCCCTTTTCAGAGAAAGCTTTTACATTTGGTTTATTTCTTAGATCCATGAGCGCTATATTTTCTCCTTGGTTAGTGCTTGTTATAGGAGTTTCTACTGACTTCAAGGCTTGTAACAAAAATTCCTTTTGATGGGGAATTCTACACATGTCCATGACCGATATATTTTCCTTCAATTTTTTTAAATCTTCTACTATGTTGTAGTCTAGCTTTAAGTGATTCTCGTGTATGGATGTTTATAAGATTTATTTGGGAGACAAAAGGTGCTTTCAATTGATTGAATGTTGGTTTTCCTCTCAAAGTTTGGGCAGTGGTAATATCATTTGAGACCGGATGACCCCCACTTCGCATTTGCATAGCCAAAACCTCAACGGGTGGTTCTTGAACCTAAAATATGTCTTCGGAAGGCATTGGAAATTCGGGATCCCACAATAGCATGGATGTTTTTTTTTGGAGGGTCAACTTCTTCCTAATAATCAATATTCATTGTTGAACCGCTTGATTTTTCGGTAAGGGAGATCTCATCTAAAAAATTATTGGCCATCAAATTCATGGAATGCACCCATTGTGGACAGTCTTTTCCAAAAATGTTCTCTTGGAGATAGGTACAGAAAGATTCAGATGCTACATTTTATAGGTTGATGTTTAAGTTGGATGGGGGAGGTTCAATTTCTTTGAACGGTGGGTTCCTTTTAAAAAAGGTTTTATAGGGCCTTTGGCCTTGGTTTCTTTCCCCTATACTTCTTTTCATGTCTATGATTTCATTTGACAAATTATTTATCATCCGTTGTAGTTCCTCTATGTCTCCACTTCCCCTTTTGGGCCCTGGTTCTATTTGTTTCCCTAGGAGTCTCACCAATAACATCCCTCCCCTGGGTGGAAGTCAAGATTACTTCTTAACTAATGAGACCTGGTGTTATAACCCTAATTTTCACCATACATGCTTACCTGGCATCAGGCCATCTTAGATTCCTTCTTTTCCAAAACACTACTGAACAACTCTTCTTAAAAACCCCTTTTATAAAGGCCCACGTGCCCTGCTACATTACTACACACGTGTACATGCGAGCTGGTCCAAGACAATCCACGTGTACCTACAAAAGAACGAAAAAAGGAAATTTGTTGACGGAACACACAGCCTTGAGTAAGTTAACTAAACCTTTCGGCCATGCATGGCTGGTCATTCAACCAAATACCTAGCTCCTTCTAACCTATAAAAGAAGGGGTAGGGGTCCCATTTGAAAGGAGGAGAATCATAGTAAAGAAACTATACTCGATTAATCATTCCGTTTGTCCCAAACTTTAGCCATCCTTGTGCAAAGAGAAGTATAGAGAAAAGTAGTTGGAAGACAGTGGAAGAAGAGCCCAGGACTAGGATTGAGGAGAAGTAGTTGACTTTATCATTGTAAGGTATCATTGTGAAGTTAATAAAATAATTTATTTTCCCGTCCCGCCATATGATATTGTCATTATTGGAATATTGATTGTATGATTGATTAAACATCTAACCTGTTAGTTCATAGATCAAATGCATGTGAAGTTATTTGTTTGTCTTTAGTGAATGCAGGTGATCATTGGGAGGAGAGTTGCAGTCAAAGAACAACCAAGAGTGAGAAGGGATCGACATCAAACACAAAAAATAAGGTACGTCAACTTAATCTCTTGAGCCTTGTATTTACATATGAGTGTTACACATTATTTTCGTCATCCCTATGATC
>ML816300.1:0-15273 GCA_009831015.1 Picea engelmannii | reverse complement strand
TTTGTTTTGCTAAAGTTTTCTTTCCTCTTCTTTGTCAAAGTAAGTTTTTGCACCTTTAAGGGGTTTTGGTTTTCAATACCAATACTCCCTTCCTAAGCTTAGCTTCTTGTCCTCCTTTTTTGAGGAAAAAAAGAGGCACACGCAGCCTGTAGTGGGCATGAACGTGTGCATACGCGTCCTATCTTTGGGAAGCCTACATGCATACGTCGACTGTTGAAGTGACAGTCGCGTGTCTGTCTAGAAAATTTTGAGGAGGCAATCATCCTCTTCCCTGTCAAGGTTTTACTTCCCAGGTTTTTCTTGTTTCTTTCTGGTCTCTGTCATAAGAAGTTTTAGCCTAGGTTGTATTCCATCATAGCTTGCTTTTTCATTTAAAATCTTTTTTGTGTTTCCTATCTTTTTTAACTTATTTTTAGATTGAAATTTTAAGAAAAATGAGTTGCATTTAAAAAAAAAAAAATCCCCCTCATGGTTGGGCGGGGCCATGAATCGTGCATTCATCAGTTTATTTTAGAATCTTTTGTTATTTCTTCTTTGATTGGAAGAAAATATTAAAAAAAAACTTACTTTGTTAGATCTCTTTCTTTCCTGGCATTTTCTTTGCATTGTTATTTGAAAAAGAAAAAGAAATTAGCATAGTGTTGTGTTTTCTTCTAATTTTAAAAGCATTTCAAAAAAATAAAATAAGAAATATAATCATTCTTTGCCAGTGTTCATATAAGTTTCATCATTTTTCACAAAGAGTCTTAACAACATCAGTTGCACTACCATACCCCTTTTGAGTAAATCAAGACTTAAAAAGAACTCTAATTAAAAATTACTAGACTTTATGTTTGTAGGGTCCATCAACTAGATTAGGCTAGAGCCTTGATTTAGGTTGGAGAGGAAACTCTTAAAATCTATAAAACAAACATACAAGTTTGTGCTAAGGAGTGTAGAAGTCTAGTAACATGGAAATTATCTGGGAACCCCCTCTAACACAGGGGATAAACATGAGGTCATATGCGGAAAGGTAGTGGAGATAACCCCTCCAAAGCCAGACCAAGCGTAGTGGGGAACACATATAGAGGACTTGTCTTGGGATTCCATTGATCGCATTTGCCATGGAGTTTTGTGGGTCTCGAATCCATTCAAGGTCCTTAGTTGTCTTCCGGAACACTTGCTTTCGATACCCTTGATAGGTTTCGGGCTTGATACCCTACTCATTGCAGTCCACCCAACTGTCGACTGTACCTGCATGGTGATTGTTCACGAGCTGGAAACCTAGTTGCCTTTATTTTAGGGATTTACATAGGTGATCGTGGGGGTATACTACAGTAACTAGGGTAGAAATTGGGCCACACTTTATAGAGTATACCTAGAGGGTGCTTCTGTATTTGAGTTTCACTTGCATTGATAAGTTCCTCTAGTGTTGGTTGGTGTAACTGTTCTTCCAACTAGTTAGTCGTTTGCTTGATTTTCCTTTAGGAAATTTTAGTGTGTGCTCTATGCTCCCTAGTTTTCCATAGTGAGTTAGTCAGTTGTGGATTTGGGTCTCTGACCTAGGGTGGTAGACTACCCACTCCACCGGTTGAGAGGACTTTTCAGTCTTCTGCTTAGAAATGTGGAGCCGCCTCTTTATAGGCATTGTTTTGATAACACTGGTTCTTCAGAGTTAGTGTGTGAGACTTTTATGGACTTGAACGATCCCACAAAGGGAGAACTTGTGCATAATATATTCATGGCTAAAGTTCCCAATGATACCAACCAAGGAACCCCTTCGCAAGGGGATTCTTGTGCTTTTCCTTTCTTTGAAAATGTTGGTGTCCCTTTGATGGACACTTTGTACATTCTTGGGTTGAATGTGGGATTAGTAGTTTGGTTGGGTACCATTCCAAATGTCCCAAATGCTATTGATGCTTCTCAGTTAATAACTTTATGTCATGGGCACTTTGTTGATGTTTCTTTGTTAGAAAAGTCTTCTCCTCCTCCTTCTCCCGCCTCTGGTGAAAGTATAGTTACTAGTAACCAAAAGTCTAAACGAAATAGAAAGAGGAAGAATAGGAAGAAGAAATCACCAACCTCTGCGAGTCATGTTGGAGATAGGTCGACAACCTCTTCAAGTTGCATTGAAGACTAGCACCCATCCTTTGCAAGTTATGTTGGGGGCACACACCCACTCTTTTCAAGTCATGACGGGGGAAAAAGTCTAGTCACTTCTAGTCATACTGGTAATAGGTCTGTAGCCTCTGCAAGTCATGTTATCGACCCATCACTAACCTCTGCAAGTCATGTTGAAGATGTGCAACCAACCACTACTAGTCATGCTGGGGGCATTAATTCTATTGAGAAACCTAGATGGATAGGACATAATCCTAAGTTCCCTTGTAATCTTTTCAAAGGAGATCACCTTACTCATTTGTGCCCTGGCATTCCAAAGGTACAAAGATTGTGATCCCTATCTACAAGCTCTTATGATTCTGAGTCTTTTGAGGTTTCCTCCCAGTCTATTCCACCATCGGTTGAGAAAGTGGTCATGTTGATGCAGTCATCGGTTGATCCCACTCCTCTTTTGGGGGGTGAGGTGCCTTTAGACCATGTACTCTCACATCCTATCCAACCATTGGTTGCGAAAGTGGTCATGCTGATGCAGTCATCGATTGATCCCACTTCTATTTTGGGGGGTGAGGTGACTTTAGACCATGTAGTCTCGTAGCCTATTCAGCCATGGGTTGTGAAAGTGGTCATGCCGATGCATTCATCTGCTGATCCCACTCCTATTTTGGGGGGTGAAGTGCCTTTATACCATGTAGTCTCACAACCTATTCAGTCATTGGTTACAAAAGTGGTCATGTTGATGCAATCATTGGATGATCCCACTCTTCTTTTGGGGAGTGACATGTCTACGACTATGTTCTTAGCATTTTTGGTTCAGTATTTTTAGAGAAAGGGGGCATTTTTCTCGCTCTGAGCACACCCCTACAATCCAAAATGCTCGGTTTGGAAAGTCTTGGGTTCTCCCAAGCTTCTGTCTACTTCACATGAGTTTTTGGCTTTTGACAGACATCCTAGTGAATATTTGGGGGTTCTTCCTTAGTTTCCTATTTCGTTAGGTGGGAAGATTGTTCGTGTCGATGTTATAGTGGTGCAAGGCCTATTAGATTTCAATATGTTTCTCGGGTGTGATTATGTATATGCTATGAACACTTTGGTATCTACGCTTTTTCGGGTGATGCACTTCCTTCAGAATGGAAGAATTGTCACTATTGACCAGCTAGCATCTGATAATCACCATCCTAATTCAACATTAGTTCAGGCTACCACTTTATATGTTCCTAGTGTTCGTGTAGACTCCACCCCACCACGGGTTAATTATGTGGCATCTTATCCTCAGTGTTCAATTGCTTATGATCAGGAATCTGTGCAATCACGTTTTCCTTCTCGAGACTTGGAATCATCAATTGATACATTGGTGTATCCAATGGGGGCATGGGAGCCCTTGCTTCCCCCTCTTGGTCCAAGTGGGCTTGAGTATCCTTCTGAGTCTGATCTTGTTGTTAGTAGATCCTCAATCCCTCGTGATCGTGATTCTTCATTGATAGACTCTGCCATTCCTGGTCAGAACCTCCATCATCATATGGAGTATGGTCAATTTACTTCACCCTTTAGGAATGTCGACCTTGTTTAAGTGATTTCTCGGATTTTGAATTACCTTCAGATGAGGCTATCCTTGAAGCCATGACTACAATTTCTATACCATAGGAGGAATTACACTGTGGTTTTTGTTTTCTTCCCTTTTGGGAGACTTCAAGTTGATTATCGAAGAGACTCTTGGTGTGAGCCTAGCAGTGGGCTTTACCTGAAATAGTTTCATACATGAGTCGTAGCCCCCACAGGTTTTCTTTTAAGCCATTTTCAGACCCTCTAAATGTGAAAATATTGTTGAGTGATCTTGTTGACCTTCATGCTTTCTAAACTAAAATTTGAAGTCACACCTGTCCAGTGGTAGTTTACCCCTTTTTCAGTCCAAATGGTCAACTATATGAACAAACGTATACTCTAGGAGCCTCGGTTCAATAGAAGAGTACCCTCAGGTATAATTTTACCCCTTTTTTGGGCCTGAGGGACTAAATTTACGAAAAAGGAACCCCCACAGAGTCCATATTTAAGCTCTTTTCAGACTCCCTAAAATTGAAAAGATCGTCGAGTGACCTTATTCTTTCACATTCATTAAAATAGTCCAGAAGAGCATTCCTGACGGAATCCATCGTTAATCTTTTTTCAGACTCCTTAAAAATGAAAAAATGGCCGAGTAATCTTGTCTTTATCACACTCGTTAAAATAGTTTTGAATAGACATCTTGTTAGTGCTATTTTACCCCTTTTTCGAACCGACTAGACTACCTTCAAAAAAGGTACCCCATTAGAGTCTCCTTTTACGTTTTTCAGACTCTCTAAATATGAAAAACCATCGAGTTTACCTTCTCTGGGCTCATTAAAATTACATCGAAGGATGTTACCATTGTGTGTTTTATTAATCGCATTTGCATACCCGCGTCTTCGACCGAATGTCGGCTCCATGTTTCTCTCAATTGAACCATCTGAAGCATGCCTTATACGCAAGCTCTGTATCACTTTGCCTCTACATCTTGACACCTTTGGCCCCTAGAGGATTTTTCCCGAGTGTCCTTTTCTTGCATATGTCCCTTTTCCCTGAGCATCCCTGTGTTCTGTGTGCTTGAACTAGTATGTTTGTGACACTCAATCCTCCTTTGTAACGTAGCATTATTTTATTCTTTTTTAAGCTTTCCAACATTATTGAAAAAGACAAAAAAATCAAATATACCCCAAAAAGAGGAAGGGAAAAGTATTTTCTTTTTATTTGGTAGCACAATGAGTCGCCCTTGGAAAAAGCACATCCTTCCGTTTGTTCGTCAAGCTCTGGGATTTAATATGACTTTAGGAGGTTGTTCTCGCTACATAGAGTTGTGTCCTCCTCCATTTGGTTATTCTTCTAAACATATAGAGAGTTTGTGTTGCCTCCTACATCGTGAACTTATGTCAAATGCCGTGCTGCCTGAGTCTCATCATTTGTCATGCTATTGCCCAAGGGAAGTTCTACCAAGCCTGAGTCGACCCCTTTGTAGTTTTTCTCTTTCCCTCATGCTCGACCATCCTCAAAGTCCAATCAAGTATTTGTTCAAAATCAATGAAGCCTTTATTCTGATCATCAAGATTCTCTAGTCCACAACCGACGATCCATCAAAGGCCTCTGGGTAGTGAAGTCATACACTCATATTACACTCCTACCCGAGTTTTGAAGATTTTGAATTTGTTTCTCGAGCTCTGAAGATCTCATCTCCAACCATCAGGCCTTATCAGCTTCTAGAAGATGGATACTCTACATGTATATCTTTTTGATTTTGAGATGTAGCTCCGTTGTGTATTGCTCGTAGCTACACTTTATATAGTTATATGACATCCGATCTACAGTGTATTTCATTGGTAGCCATGATTTTATTTTATCTTGAGCATGGGTATGCCTGCCTCGGTGAGACAATTATTATTTTACAGAAGGCACCTCTTGATTTCTAGTCCCTAGGCTCACTTGTTTGGAACGTTGGTGAAGATTGTTAATGTATTTCGACCATCAGATGCTCTTCTGACCTCACACATTAGGGGGCATATGTTATAACCCTAATTTTCACCAGACATGCTTACCTGGCATCAGGCCATCCTAGATTCCTTCTTTTCCAAAACACTATTGAACAACTCTTCTTAAAAACCCCTTTTATAAAGTCCCACGCACCCTACGACATTACTGCACATGTGTACACATGAGCTGACCCAAGATAGCCTGCGTGTACCTACAAAAACACGAAAAAGGAAAGTTTTTGATGGAACACACAACTTTGGGTAAGTTAACTAAACCTTTTGTCCATGCATGGTCGGTCATTTGACCAAATACCTAGCTCCTTCTAACCTATAAGAGAAGGGGTAGGGGTCCCATTTGAAAGGAGGAGAATCATAGTAAAGAAACTATACCCGATTAATCATTCCCTTTGTCCCAACCTTTATCCATCCCTGTGCAAAGAGAAGTATAGAGAAAAGCAGTTAGAAGACAGTGGAAGAAGAGCCCAAGACTAGGATCGAGGAGTAGTAGCTGACTTTATCATTGTAAGGTATCATTGTGAAGTTAATAAAATAATTTATTTTCCCGTCCCACCATATAAGATTGTCATTATTGGAATATTGATTGTATGATTGATTAAATCTCTAACCCATTAGTTCATAGATCAAATGCAAGTGGAGTTCTTTGTCTGTCTTTAGTGAATGTAGGTCAGCATTGGGAGGAGAGTTTCAGTCAAAGAACAACCAAGCGCGAAAAGGGATAGACATCAAACACAAAAAGTAAGGTACGTCAACTTAATCTCTTGAGCCTTGTATTTACATATGAGTAATGGGGGTTTAAGCATGGGATGATGGTAAAAAGTAAGAATCTTTAGGTCATTTTTGCATGCATGATAAAACCCTTAGTGCTAGTCTGTAGGAGGGATTTCCCACTCACAACACCTGGCCTTCTTTACATCCCTTCATTTGGAATTAAATTGTTTTGGCTTCCTCGAAATTCTCATATAGGGTTGTTTTGGCAGCCCTTTTTACAAACATGGAAATAGAAGTAGGGAGAGAATTAGTGTATACTTCAATTTGAAACCCATCAGTGGGTTTAGCTTTGGGTTGGAATTTGTTTAGGATAGTGGTGAATCGTTGATTGAAGTCTTTAACCTTATCTTTTGAACTCATGGTGGCGGTGAACAACTCAGCCATCAAATTTGCTGTAGTGGTTTCTTCTACAAATTTGTCTAAAAACTCCTTTTGAAACTTCATCCAACTAGTTATGGACCCTATAGGAAAGTTAAAATACCATGTGGAGGCTAAATTATCAAAGGTATAGGGGAAAATATTGCATACTATGTCTTCATGTTTGGCATTCATCAGTCTAATAGCTAGTATGAATTTTTTGATATGGTCTTCAGGAAATCCAGAGGTTTCAGGGTCAAATTTAGGGAGTAACTTTTCTAGATGTCGAGGAAGGTTATGTACTCGTCCGAATATTTCCAGAGAATCCCTGGCCAACCAAGGTTTATTATTCTGAGGTGGTTTTCTCGTTTATTCATTATGATCATTATTATCCTCCAAGTCATCTAACTCTGAAACTAAGAGTTTTGAGTTAAACCCTCCCTCGTTATATTCAAAATTGTCGATCTCAATGCAGTTACCAGCTGGTGTTTTGGGGATTATATTGAGGGGATGTTCGATCTCAGTGAGGAAGAAATCTATCATTTCTTCTACTGTGTGAAAAAAAATGGTCGGTGGTGTTGACCACTGGTTTTCTTATTTGTTTTCTACGAGGAAGTAACGGGGCTAAGGGTGGTGCTCCAATTTGCAGATCATAACCTCTTATGATTCTTATGAATTGGTTCAAATCCTCATGGGGAAGATCGTAAGGTATTTCAATGAATAAATGTTCTTCCTCTTTTTGGGGTGAGTTACTCATTTCAAGAGTACTCAGTGTATGTGGTTTGTCTCGAGAATGACTAGCCATGGGCCATGGATGTGGGTTGTTTTGAATCTAAAGGTTCTATGAAATATTATATTAGAAATATTGTTAGCCATTCATTCACCGGGCCCTCCTTCTAGCACCAATTCTTTTCAGGGGCCCTAAATTCCTTTTTCTCAAAAGTAGGAACCAAACCCGCCACCGAGGCCCAATTAGACTTTGCAACATTTGATAGTGGAATGGTTCTCAAGATCTATCGATCCAGCCAAATAATCGATGGGATTTACATAGTGATTGACAATACGTATTCTTTTGAAAGTTCCTTCTTCATTTTAAATGTTCTCTTTTGTATTTTATTTTATTAGGTGGATCTGCTAAAAGATCTGTGTTGGTATAAACCTGCTGGGTAAAAAGAGGGGGAAATCTTAACTATTGAAGAAGGCTGAACTTGGGCTAACCCTCGTGCTCAAGCATGCAGACAAAGATTTTCACACCTCTGAAAAGCATAGTAATAATACATCAACTTGTTGGTATTTCAATTATTCACAGTTTCCTTAGATCTAACCATTAATCACACATTAACATACCATTTTTTTTTCCAACATTAAGAACAAGAACTATAGAAAAATATTGAATCAGATAACTTGTCAATATATTCGTAAACTCTCACTCATTAAAACATCCATTCATGAAACAAAGTTGGAAGTAGTTCCTCCTCAAATCCAATCACACATGCCTTTGATTAAAAAAACAAAAGTTTGTCTCTGGTCCTAAAAAGGACTTCTCAATTAAGGTAGTTCTGAAATAGTTCTTTATAATTCCAAAAATGAGGGTATTTTCCAAAACCATTGACCCTTTATAAAAGGTCAATCCTCTTATTTATACAAATCATTAACTAAAAATAACTATCGAAAGTGCAAGCCAAGTAAAACAAAACATTTCCACATGGTGCTTCCATCTTTCTGTCTTATAAGAGTCATCGAATGGTTTCACTAAAGTGGATGACTCTTTTCATACTCTGACCATTTGACAAAGAGTTCCTCACATGTGTTGGCATACGAGAATCTGTGTTGGTCCATCAGGGCCGAAAGGATATCCTTTACTTCTACTGCCCATGCCTGATACTTGACTATCTTGACACTTAACTGTTGTAATATTGTTCAATCCTTGATCGGGTACTCCATGAACTGTTGCACTTGTCTTGGCGCCAGGTTCACCACATTTTATATCTTTGTAGTCCATGTCGAGTCTTGTTCTGCATGTTTTGGACTATGTCATGCAAGTCGACAAAATCCTCGGGTGAGACGAATTTTGGGAGACCGATGTCTCTCATCTCCCGGTTGATCTTGACCCATCTCCTTTCCCAATCGACCAATTTTTCTTGAATCTCCCACTGAGGTTCTTGGGAAATTTTCACCCAGTATTATGTTTCCTTCCTTATCCAATATATGTTTTTGTCCCTTAACATTCGAATTTGGTGCTCTTTGATGTCTCATCCCTTTTGAACCACATTGATGTAATCATTTGTTTCCACTACTTGGTGGGCCTTCTCGTACCATCTTTCCATGTCCTTTCAAGTCTCTAGTGCCATAAGGGTGTCTTCTTGGAAGTTGGTTATCCCTGCAGTGAAAATGTGTCATTCATTGATGAATTTGTTATAGGCCTCTTGGAACTCACTTCTCAAAAACACTGTTTCTTGTGTGGAGCCTGATAGTATTTTACCAAGTGGCACAGATGCTCCAACTCCTTTAGCACAGTGGCCATCTCCTCTTCATCTTTCCTTTCTCTATCCAGGGTGGCATTTGTGCTCCCCATCCATGCGCTGATAAGATCAGACATATTAGCATGCTCTCTGTTGATCAATTTATCCTCTGTGGTGATAAGGATAGAATTGTCCAATGTAAGCCTCCGTTTCTTAGTGTTTCTCTTCATGGTGGCTTTACTCTTTCGTTCGTAGGAAATTTATTTTATATCGGTGACCTCATCAATAGGTTCGAGGATTTTTTTTTCTCCCCAGGTAAGAGTATATCCCAATCTCCTGACTGTGTGTATTCTTTCAAGGCTGGGTTCCTGAACCTCTTTTGTGTGTCCTGATGGCTCGAACTCTAGTTGTTTCTCATTGAGTGATAAGGTACTAGCCAAAACTGAGGAATCGGGGGCAGTTTTGGTACTTACTTGGTAATTGGATTTTGAAAGTCCAATTTCTTGTTGTGTAATTTCTTCTTCTTGTTTGCCTGATCCTAACTCATCCCTCAAGATATCCATTGGGGTTACCAGTATGTTGATTGGTTCAGCATCCAAGGAAATTTCTACCTCGTTCTCTCTCTGTGAACGACCCTAACTTGGAGCATTAGGACCTAGGGTGGATTCTCTCTCAGGTTATTTATCCTTTGTAATTTACACCAGAGTGAAAAGGGAAACCTATGGAATCTCCTCATCATCGTATATGGTTATCAAATCGAACAAGGTGTTTGGTACACTTATTCTCCCTGATGTCCTTGCTATATTGGGCTAGGTCAAAATTTCCCCTGGTGATCCAGTCTATTGTGGCGGAACCTCAGGGTTTTTTGACCAGGTGATTTCTTCAAGTTGTATCAGCTCTAGGCCACTTGGTTCCCCTCGGCTTTAGATTGGGTTATCAATGGTAATCCTCATCATTTCTATTAGATCATGGTAATTTTAAACTTATAAATGATCCTATGTGCCCCTTATAGCAAGAGTAATCCGCTTCTGTGTGCCTTTGTGGTCTCTGTCATGTTGTCTCTGCCGCTCTAATTTATTCCCTAGATCTAAGGGCCTCTTAAGCCAACTTCTCTATTGTTTCCACTGTTCATCCATGCTCATGGATTTGAACATAGTCATGTTTATATTGGCCATTCTCTGCACCACCTCGTCCCAGTCCTGGGCACACTCTGTGAAAATATTGTCCTCAAACTTATCATGATTCTATGGCCAACAGGATGATACATGTGCAACATGTTGGAGGACTAGGCCTTTAGGGTTGTGCTTGCAGAATATTCCTAACGGGAACCTGAATTCAAGTTCGCTCAACCCTTATAGCTTGGCTTGAGCAATATCCTTTACCATATAAAACGCTATATGAAAACCACAGGGTATGAAAGATCACTTCTTGTCCTTGACCAATGTGGAATTGTAGCCCTGTAGGATAGTATGATAGGATATTTCTCCCACAACAATCGATCTGGGACATGAGAAGGTAGGATATGTCATGCTCTGGTGGCCCTGAACACCCTGATGTAGATTGATCATTTGTCTAAATACCAATGGCCTACTTTTGCTACCATTTTCTTGGATGCTACRGATAATMTTGGGAATTCCTTATTGAAAATAATAAAATGAATATGGGTGATGAATTAATCGCAGATGAGCACATAATATTTCTTGTACCTGTTCTCCCATAGTATGCTTAAGTAGATGTGGACCGGGAGCTCAATAAAATGCCAACATAAATTCATGTCGACGAAGAGATTCCTTGCGCACATGACATCGAGAAGGTACGAGGCCATGTAGAAAGTGGGTGCCTCCCCTTCTTTCAGCGTCTGAGCCTGTTGTACATAGATTCTTAATTGTTTTGAGATTATTTCTCCCCAGTTGAAGATACTCTTGAAGATCTCCACTGTGTATGCCAACGACATCCATGCTTCTGAAAACTTGGAGCAATCCTTCTCTCCATATAACTGACAGATGAGAGGCATCAAATAGATGCATGTCTTCCTCAGGTTAATCGTTCCATGCCAACTATTACTCTAGTTAGTTAACTTCTTGTCCTCCTTCCACCATGAGGACATCAACCAACTAGTATCATGGAATTCATAGAAATTCACCACAAAGTCTGTGTTGAGACGCTCCTATGGGTCCCTGAACTTGTATTATTTCTGGACTTATGTCGGGACGAAATTTCCAACACATTCGCCATTTTCATCGTTGATCAAGCATTTCTTCCTATCTGTATGGTCGATGAGCCATTTAAAAACCTCTATGCAGGGGAAAACTGGGGTTCTGCTTGCCACCATGTGTAAATACCACCGTCAGATGTTCGTGAACATGTCATCATCGAGCGCCCTTATGTCCAGGTCATTGTGAGGGATATACTCTGGGTATTCTTCTTAGCTAATTATGTTGAAGATATACACCCACTATGGGAGTATTACTTTGGGTCTGGTGCTTTCCTCTATATCACCAAAGTATGGAGGCTTGACAAAATATTTCTTGGTTGTTGTTTTAATGATAGGCTCTGCCTTAGGAGTGTACTCCAACTACCTCACGGTCCCTGGAGAATAACCTTCACCTATTTCAGCTTCTTTCATCTTGGGGGATCTTGGAATGCATCTCGTGGTTGGGATTCTTGGTGGCATATTACCTGTAGCTATAACATAGTTTAGATATTGTGCAAGAAAAACATATGCATATATTACGACCAATGAATTGACAAACTTGAATACATACCTCTACAGCTTGTTAAACCCGGTTTTGATCTTTAGAGCGTCGGTACAGTCTTGAGACGTTCACTTTGCTCCTTCGGATTCTATTGAATTCAGCTTGTGCACAGAATGAATTCATTCAAAACCATTCTAGAGATTTAAACATGGATGAACTTACATTTTTGTGTCAGCCATTCAATTTAGGTTATGAGTGTAATTTCATTAAATATGCTGCCAGATATTCAAATATGTTTAAACTTAAATTCATCGTGGGTTGACGGCATGGGCATGGGTAGTAATGTGGTCTATCATTGATTTCAAATTGTTGTTGTCTAATTGAAGTAGGAGGTAGCAAAAAATGTGGGATAAACATTAACT
The DNA here is from genome assembly GCA_009831015.1 of Picea engelmannii. Classification (NCBI taxonomy): domain Eukaryota; kingdom Viridiplantae; phylum Streptophyta; class Pinopsida; order Pinales; family Pinaceae; genus Picea; species Picea engelmannii. The sequence goes on along the minus strand of ML816300.1, from coordinate 2,914 downwards.
GGTCTATTAAATGTCCAAATCTGATTGTATCTTATGCCACAAACATCCCATTGTTTCACTAGTTTTCTTGGTGGATCGGGGGTCAGGATTGTGAGTCAAAAATTTTCATTGATATTTCCTTGCAAACCCTTTGACACTGATCGAACTTGTCATATAGAGTTGACGTGGAAAAGATGACTAGGAGTCATGAATGGGATCTAGGGAACCTAAAAATGACTTGGGACGAAACTAGGCCATACAACCCCCTTACATGGTAAAGACACGTGGAATTTGAGACCGGTGACTTCATTTGCTCGTGTTTATCAAAATCAGGACTTTCTTTAAAATATAAATTCTAAACCCAATCCTATCTCACTGATGCCAAAACAATATCAAGAATCGGTGATTGATGATCAACCTACCCAAGTGCTCTCAGAACGACTCTCTCGAAAAATAATCGATGTCGAAAATGCATCAGGGATTGACAATCGGCGATATGCTTGTCGCAGATAAAATGATTGTTTTAAATTTTCTAGATTTACCCAACCCTGATAAAGTGCATTGATCATCATCTATTGGTGATTTCTCTTCATCCTTTTTCAATGTCTATCCTTCCCACCTTTTGTTGATTCCGAAGGGGATCGAGTAAATATTGAAAATTTGTGCGAATAACTATTGGCACAGGGGAAACCCAGGGTTCAACTCCAAGAGCGCACCAACAAGCCCTAACTACTGGCCCTTTTGGATACACCTGTGAAGTAGATACAGTCTCACTCGAAGAAACTATGGGGGAGTTGTACGATAGAGATGTCTACAACCAAGGGAACTATCAAGTGGATCCAACACTAGAACAATACAACATGCATATATCACTTATCAGCTTAGATATATTCCACACATGCATATATCACTTATCAAGGAAAAAGGACATAGCATCAATCACACACACAAGACAAGATATACATGGTTCACCCTCTCTCTAGGGATACGTTCACAGAACTGTGCTTTATAATGTATTAAGATGAAGCATACAATTCTTGTCTGTGCTCTTAGCTAGAAAATATTCTTTCTTCTTCTCTCTATCTCTCCCCTCCCTACGCAACCAGCTGCAGGGTTGATCTTCACACCTAGTTGAAGATCTTACAATACAGAAGGATCTCGTACTCAACACTTCTCTCTCACATGATGCTACTCACTTGATCACACAACAATACTAGTAACAACAACGAAAACTAGATCGAACCTCCTTCCCTTGTGTAGGTTCTTATTTATACATTACAATCACTCACTGACATCCTTAGGCCGAAACCTAGGTGTCAAAACCCTAGATACCAAAAACCTAGGTGTCTAAAACCCTAGGTCAACTTGACCCACATTTTCAGGGCTTCGCCAACTTGTCTTTCCTTCCTTCTCGTGCGGTGCTCCAAAGCATCAAACATTGGCTTTTTCCTCTTGTTGAGTTGTCCATGATCCTTCTTCCTTGTTGATCTATCATCTTTGATCTCCTCATCCAACGCCTTGTTTCCTTTTAATTCACTCTGTCTTTTCTCCTCATTTGCTCACTTCGACCCAGTAACAGTTACTGTGTCTTCCACGCAGTTCACATTTTTCCTTTTCTTCCTTGAGCTTCACTTACTTCCATAACCAAGGGCCAACAATAAATTACACAAACCAACCCCACCTTCTGCTAAAGTTGATCAGGGATTGACACTCGACGACTTTTGTAACTATGTGGTTCCTTTACTTTCTTGAATTTTTTCCGACGTCGAACCTGAGTGCGTTAGGTGCAGTGTTAGATGTTGATTCTCAATTCGGGTGTTAAGTTATTTTAGACATGGATTTAACAATTTCAAACAAATCGGACTTTATGATAAGATTCATTAAAACAACACAATTATAAATCATTTCCCAAAGTGAAATTGATTAAGACAGTGAAGAAAACAAGTGGTACCCAAAAAGTGATAAAATTGCATAAGGCTTTTAGGGTGTGTTGAGTGCTCAACGAAGTGTTTTTGATAAATTTTTCAAATATGGTTTTTTAAGCTCCAATTAACCCCAGAGAAGCAACACTTTTCCAGCCTTGATTCTAGAGGGTAGCTGTGTTAGGGTCAGAGAGGCGGGAGAGAAGGGAAATATTTTTCCTGTGGAGATGATTAATTAATTCATCTGGTAGAATGTGAGAGTTTCCACTCCCAGGCCTGGGATTATCACCTATACGAAAGTGATTTCCTTTACCTACCCTCCAAGACATGCCTTCCCCTACCACTGGAAAGAAGGATATCAAAGATTTCCAAAATACCAATCATTGTCGAAAAGACTTTTTTGGAGATCGAATCCAGTCTTCTATTGTATCCAGATAGATCTAAACATGTTGAAATATCATTATATCATAGACATGATGTAGAGGAAAATAGTATGCATACAGTACCTTCCTACACATGAGAAAATTGCAGAAATCTTCACCAAATTAGTTTGGTGAAGGATACCTCCCTAGTTGAGAGGGAGTGTTGATAACTACAACCAAGAACAAATTTCAAAATACATCTGTGTGAGACTTGGCACGATGAATAATTCCTCCCTAGCTAAGAGGGAGTGTTGATGATTTCATCTATGTGAGACATTCTCAGGGACACAAACCTGAGAGAGAGCCCCTGAAAGGGGTGTGTGGTTCCTATATGAGTCAGAGTTGGAACTTAGAGATGGCCTCCTCCTTACAAAGAGTTGAGAATAAATCTAGATGATTCTCCTCTGTAACGTAGTGAGAAAGGAGATCTGCATAGTTGGACGTGCTTGTGGCTGAGCACAAGGTGAACCTATGCAATCCTGAAGTGTTGGGTGCATCATCCTGAGATAGATATGAAGATGATGTATTAGCCTCCTTTAAGCAGAGAGTTGATGATGAAACTCTAGATGAATCTCCTATGTAATGAAATGG
>ML816299.1:151291-165663 GCA_009831015.1 Picea engelmannii | reverse complement strand
TAATCTATATTGAGGAAGTTTGTTGGGTTTTCTTTCACTAGAGGGTTTCCGAGGATAATCTTTGTGTCTATCTTGTTTTTATTATTGCCTCTCTTTCAGTGATATTATATTTGCAGTTAATATGATAAATGATTGTAATAATAAAGAAGAACTGTAACTATTTGATGCATAAGTAAATATCAACATGGTATCAGAGAAGGCCTAAAAGAGACCAACTCCCAGTTTATAAAGAAGTGGCTAGCCTCAGTGCAGCCTCTCCAAAATTCATTTTTCAGTGTTGCAACTACTGCAGAATTAGGGTTTCTGTATAAACCCTAACAGTGACGTTTTTACTTATGTTGGAGGATGTTGGTGAAACTAATATCACCTAGGATCTCGCTCTAGAAGGGCACATCTAGTCCCTGGATCATAATTCTGAAATTTGAATATTGAGAAATTAGGGTTTCCTCATAAAACCCTAAATTGCAGTTGCAGTTGCAGTATCAATTGTTGTTGCAGTTGCAATTGCAGTATTAGTTACTATTGCAGTGCCAGTTCCTTCATGTAATTCCTTCATTCCAGTTGCAACACCAGTTGTAGTTCTAGCACTAGTTGCATTACCAACACTAGTGAAAGTTTTTGTGAAGTGTTGGGACTGATTTTTATTGTCTTAGTGCGCCTTACACTAGAAAATCCCTAGATACCTTTAGATTACAATTTTCATCACCTTTGAAGTTTTAAAGGTTCGTTATTACTTGTCACTGCTGTCGAATGGTGCCACTACCTATCAATACTATCAGAGGTATGTACCTACATATCTTTAAATTGTATCATTATTCTAAAGGGTATTTGCAAGAGAAAAGATATTTTTTCTAAACAACAATCGTAGATCCATAAGGATATCAGATCCAACACATTCATAGGAACAATGCACCCCAGGTTTGATTAAATTTATATGACTCTATTTGTTATGGAATTATTGTGATCTTATGAACATACAGATTGTATTTTGATCTGTTAAAGTTATGACTATCATAGTAACCATCATTCAAAATTAAATTCAAAGTATCAGATTGATTAAGGTTGAGATTATAGAGTTTATTATCTAACTTAGATTTATGTCAAGAAATCATATTATCTTAGTAAATATAACAGGTTGAAGAGAATACTTGTCATCTTGAGTGAAGGAGACTCAAAAGAAAATAAAAAACACTCATTCTTGAGGACAAGACTCCAGGTTCCAGGTTTGATTGATTAAGTTGATAAGATTCAAATTTGCACATAACAAGTTTGATAATTGCCACATTACAAGTAAACACTATAGTTGTGATAGAAATCTTTGAAAAGTTTTATTATTGAATACTTGGTAGCATGTGAGCATTATTTTCTTATTCTAATCATTTACTAGATACAACTAACATCTCCCCTAGGAGAAACTTCTTGTTTTGTTTCCAAGTTACCATGGAGGAATGATTGATCACAACACTAGAAGAGTGTTGCTCTCATTTCTTATTATTGTATTTCTTAATTTTGACCCTTATTTCAGGTAGGTCACAAGTGATATCTCTTAAGGAGCTATTGTGACGATTGTTCTAATTATTTTTATTATTATTATTATAAAGAGTATTATTCTTGTCTATTGTTTCTCCCTTGTTGTTCTTGTTCCAAGAAGGTCACGTGTGATAACCCTGAGGGAGATATAGTGACGGTTGCATGAGGCAACATATTAGACGAGGCATGGAGCATACTATCCAAGTTGTTTACATGACCATATGTATCCATGTACCGAAGAAGAAGAAGAAGAAGAAGAAGAAGAAGCTACTTTTTCTAGATACAAAACATCTCATATGAAGACAAGATCATGAGGAGCAGAAGGCTCCAAAGATGAAAGAACAAATCACTTAGTGTAGTTGACCACTCTTCAAATCATCGGGAAGAGTTAGTAGATCCAGAAGGGCCTAGCCAGAATCATTGCAGTAACCAGAAAGAGACCAGCATGGTCCCATGACACTTTGTAGGCTGCAAATCCATATAGCATTGATGAGCCATATTAGAGGGAGCAGATGGCTCTGAAGATTATATAGACTCAGAGGGAGTCAAGATTAAAAGGGAGCATGGAGACTCAGAGTGAGACTGATCTCAGAGAGGATCATATGGGAAAAAGAGACGTCTTCCAGGACTAATATACAGATGCCTACATGAGTTGAGAAGACTAGATCGTAAATTCAGAGACTTCTAGGAGATGTGAAATCTCCTGGGAATATTCCCTTGTTTTAGTAACATAGGAGGAATCTAGTCAGAAGGACTGGGATATGGAGTTTTCCTTGAGACCAGAAGGGAAATCAGTGGTGACTTCCAAGATTGATTTAGTAGATCAATCATGTTGCATATAACAGTATAAATATGTAGAAAGCCTGATTTGTGTCCAAAGGATTCTCCCAGCAAGAGGGAGAAGACTATGATGAGACACTTTCTCCAGTAACCAGAAGAAGTATAAATAGAACAACCATGATCCATTAAAAGAGGCCGATGCGGTATGAGATTCAGAGGGATAAAATGAATCTATTATCGTTATGGAGTAGAGGAGCTACTCTCAGAGTTCAACAACTACAGTGAGAATGGAGCAGTCATTCTCAGTTTGAGAAAAAGAAGTTGCAGGTGCAGAGTCCCAATTCCATAAGGAACAGTTGCAGAGAGAGTATAGAACATGCTCTCAGACAGTGAGATAGATAGTGGTTTGTGAAAATCACATAGAGCTAGCACATGATTGAGAAGATTGAGTTGCATCTGAGCAAGTGTACCATTTTGGTACAATTTGATGTGAAGATTTGGTTCATTGATATATTTGAAGAACACAAGGACAAATACATGTTTTATGGTGAACACATTGAGTCAGTACATGATTGATTCTAGACATGTTCACTCGATTATGGAAAAACATGTGATGAGGCACGTAAAGGGTACAATCAATTATGGACTCGGATATATCTTGGATTGGGAGATAAGATTGCAGGGCTACGTAGATTTAGATTGGGCAAGCAGTGCCATAGACCAGAAAAGTACATTCAGATGTTGCTTTAGTATGGGATCAGTTGTGATCTTGTGGCTTAGTGAGAAGAAGACATGTATGGCACTCATTTTTGTAGAGGCACAACATGTGACAACATGGTCAACTTGTAGTGAAGCAAAGTGGCATTGGAAGTTGATTACATAAATGGTTTGATCTCAAATTGGAGGAAACATGTATCTTTTATGACAACCAGAGTTGCATAAAGTTGTCAGTGAACCTAGAGTGTCATGACAAGTCCAATCATATCGAGATAAAATACCACTATGTCTGGGACATGGTACAGAAGGGAGCAGTAAGACTCCAATATATTTCCACCAATGAACAAGTAGTAGATGTGTTGACCAAGCCCCTATCTAGAATCAAGTTTGATTATTTCATAGACAATCTTGGAGTGATCCAGAAAGACTTCCCCAGTAGTGGGAAGTGATGTGTTCCCTAGTAGAAGGAAGTGATGCGTTCCCCAGTAGCGGGAAGTGATGTATTCCCCAGTAGAGGGAAGTGATGATATCCTCAATAGAAGAAATCTACCCCAGCGCAGGTTGGTAACCCCAACGCAGGCTGGTACGCTACCCCAACGCATGTTGGTAACCCCAACGCAAGCTGGTGCGCCACCCCAACGCAAGTTGGTAACCCCAATGCAGGCTGGTACACTACCCCAGTGCAGGTTTTTAACCCCAACGCAAGATGGTACGTTACTCCAGTGAAAGTGAAGAACTTTCTATGATATATATATGTGATTGACAACAAGGCAGTGACCAAGTATGCATAAGCGTAGAAGCAGTGATGTTGACCGTGACAAGAAGAATACCTTCCTTGCTAAGAGGGAGTGTTGAAGATGGAGTAGCTTCATAAGATATCCTTATTGTATTTGACCAAGACAAACCCTAAATAATATTATTATATTATATACTTTTAATTAGGCCCTATTGTTTCTTTGTAAAAGTCATCCCTATTGTGCCTTGAAAATTAAATGTAAATTAAGAGGGTAAAGTGATAGGTCAACCCAGACCTAATTAAGGGAGGCCAAACTACTATTTATAAAGGAATATAGCACGTCACTTGAACACACACTCATAAGCTCTGCAACAAGAGGAAAAGTGTGCAAGCCTTGGAGGAGAAGCTATTGCAGCTAGGTGTGACATCAAGGAAGGTTTTTGGTCTATCTCTTGGATACATCTTGGTTAAGTGGACCCTTTCCTAGTGAAGGGTTAGAGGAGGATCTTCTTCTTTGTTAGTTCTCTCTTGGATAGAAGCATTGTTCTTGGTTGGCTAATCTATATTGAGGAATTTTGTTGGGTTTTCTTCCCCTAGAGGGTTTCCTAGGATAATCTTTGTGTTTATCATGTTTCTACGATTGCCTCTCTTTCAATGATCTTATATATGCAGTTAATATGCTAAATGGTTGTAATAATAAAGAAGAACTGTAATTGTTAGCTGCATAAGTAAAATATCAACAAAGAGAAGGAAGGAACATTGGAAAAGGAGTTTCCAGGTATGGGATGCTACTCATAGAATGAAGAGATTTAGGGAAGCTTGCTAAAAAAATTTCAGCGTGATCTTGCACCTCATTTCTTCTTCCTCATTTATGCCCTCAATGGTGAATTTATACCATCTTTGAGAGGATAAGGAGGTTGAATTTTGTTTGGTACGATCTCAAAGAGGTTGGGAAACAAGCCCAACTGAAACCCTGACCGAAAATGTGGAATTATTTATTTTTCACATTTTTTAGGGATTCTGCGAGCTGTAAGCTAGAAAGGAATGGATGTACACATGTTTCAAAAAGTGATGTAGGAGCATCGCTCCACCTCATCACGTGCCCGTTGTCTAGCGCATTGGTGTGCATTCAAGGAGGGGAGAGGTTCCCACCCTCTCATTTTTTCCTCGAAATTCAAATGTAATTAAGCCAATTAATGTTGTCAGGATGGAAGAGCCAAGTCATGATTTCAGACAGGCTATAGATGAGGTCACCTTAAGTGGCTGACGGTAGGAGGGATCTAGATCCGATTCAGACTAGATTTCCACTCATTGTAATCTGCCTCATTAGATAGGCATTTTGATGGTGATTAGACACCACTCTGTAGCTTGGAGGGAAGGTTTGTCGAGCACCTCTTTTATAAATCCTTGTAACATATCCCCAGTGGAGGTTGTTGAAGATTGATTATAAATCATTGCAAGCTAAGAGGAGAGTTGAGAGCTGAGACTCAGTTGCAGTCTGGACTCATATATTGTAATTGACATTATGTCTTTAATATAAAAGAACAGATTCCACTGTTTCCAATTTTCTGTGTGATGGATGTTATCGATGAATGTCATTTATGTTTATTGGTGTGTTTATGCTATATATGTGTATGTTAGATTTCATATGCAGGGATAGATATAGAGTCATGTATCTGTGAGTTTGATGGATTATTTATGGGTCCTTTAGGCTAAGTGCAAGGAGTGCGCAACAAAGTGTTGAAACTCTATGAGCCAACGCAAGGAGTGTGTATCTGAACTCTTTCGAGTAAGAGGAGAACGTGTCAAGAGGGAACACTAGGATAACTCACATACTTAAGGGAGAACCTCAAGTTTGTTGAATACTTTGGAGGAAATTCTGTGCAGGAGTAAGCGTAGCACAGAGTTGTTGAACACTCTGTAGGACTCTGTCAGGAGGGCATTGAGCAGGAGAAAGTGTACAAAGAACCAACACATTCTGAAGTGTTGGAGAAATTGAGGGAAACCCAGAGTTACTAAACAGTCCGAGGGAGAGAATCTTTTCAAGTGTGTATTGAGCGGATGAAGGAGTTACCATGGTAAACCTGAAGGATTTTAGGGAAGAGGAGTAAAACCTATGCAAGGAGTGCATCAGACCAACACTTAGGTAAGTGTTGTGAGAAGTCATTTGAAGGCTCAATCGAGAACAAGGAGTGTGCCAGAGAAAAAGTAGGTTCATCTTACAAGCTCAGGAGAAAGAGCATCGAGTTGCTAGTAGGGCACCATAAATTTCTTTGAAGGACGCAGGAGGGTCGAGAACCTTAAAGGTTCAAGCCAGCAAATCTCAGAACAATTAGTGTCGTCGCGCGCAGAGTTTCTGCAAGGAGTGCAAGAGGTTGAGCACAGTCCAAGTCTTGGACAATGAGAAAAGCGTTGAGTGTGCACAGGAGTAAGGACTTGTCGAAGTCCTGAAGTCCCAAATCCAAGTAGGAATTCCCATCGTTAGGAGAATATAGGTAGCGAAAGGTCAAAAGATCTAGGAGATAGAGTTCCAAAAGATTTGCATAGATAAAAGGGTGATCTTTGCGAAGTCGCGAAGAGCGGAGTGAGTATGGATCGTTAGATCCAGAAGGACATGTGGCAGAGATCCACATATTTCGGAGAAGTGGTGCTCTGGAAGAAAAAGGAGAGCATAGAGGAAAGACTTCTGAAGGTCGGAGTTCAAAAAAGATCACCGTAGTGGATCTAAGGAAGTGACGGGGACCGTTGATCCTCACACCAATTGTGTTCGCTAATTCGGAGTTCAGGGAAATAGGAGTTGGTTGTTGAGAAAAGGTCGAAGCTTGAAGCCCGAAGTGCCTTTTAGGGTTTAGCCCCAAGTCATAGCCCAATTTCATATGGGAGAAGGGCCTAGCACAGAGAGCTAGCGCCTGTTGTTAAATTTCTTCAAAGGGGATAAGGAAGAGTCGCGGGTGTAGTAGAACCTTCACTTTGGGGAAAGAGGGACCTGCGATAATTGAATAAGGTTCCAACAGGGAACCAAAGATTCAATCTGACTCAAGTGATTGAATGATCCTAGACCGGGAGGTCGATCATCCCCCGAGGAGAGAAAGGAAGAGATGGGGGGTCTACGCCAGAGTGGTATCAAAGCTTAAATTCTCTTGTAGACAGAAGGTGAAGAGAGACGGAGTGTGATGCTCTGTAGATACTGTTGCAAGGTGTGCAATAGATGGTAGATAGTTAGGTGGACTGAAGGTGAAGAAAGATGGCTATTGAAAGACATAAGCATAGTCAAGGAGAAGAATTCCTGCAGAAGAGAAAAGTTGAATTTGACAAGGAGCTCAGTGAAATCCAAGAAAATATGGAGAAGCTAGAATTGAATATGCAGCATGAGGAAAAGGTACGTTGGAGGTACAAATGGCCTCTGAAAGAGACAACCAAGTGGCATGTTCAGAAGTTGTTGGCCAGAAGGTAACAACATGTGTTCAAAAGGTGGATGAGGCATATTGAGAACCTCTGTGATGAGGGAAAGAGATATGGCATAAGTCTCATGTATTTCTAGGTGGGAAATGATAAGAGATCAGTGGATCTCATAAAGTTTCATGAGGGAAGAGGAAACATCCCAATTTTCTAGGTGGGAAAGGGAGAAGAGATGAGCTCGGTTGAGATTTCATGTCAGCAAGGGGTGTTGACAGATGAAAAGGAGGCAGAATAAAGGCCTCATCCATTTGAAGATTCATGTGGAGTTGCAAGCCACGCGAATGAAGATGATGAGAATTTAAATACTTTTGTCACATCGAAGGAAGATCAGAGTAGCGTTCTGATCATTGGAGGAATCAAGATATTCTTGTCAAGAAGCCAAGGATAGGCTAGCATATGCGTTGCGGATGCAGCAGTAGAAGGACGACAAGCTGAGACAGTCATAGAGAAGAAGGAGCAGATATTAATTTCTTCCTCAGCCGAAGAGGAGCACCCAGTCGAGTTGCTCACTTAGTGGGACACAGAGTTGAAGATGTCTGAGGATTGGTTGGGCAATCCAGAACCAAAAGATGGCTGCCAAGAGATAGCCAAACCAGAGGAAACATGCCAGTCTAAGGAACATCTGGAAGAAGCTGGAGTTGTACCAGCAGGAGAACTCGCAGAAGCTAACCTACCAGAGGAGGTAGTTGAGCAGCATCTCAGTAAGGAGCCTGCAAAACTGGAGTCTGCAGTAGAGTGGAAAGATAGTGCCACAGGAGATGGAGAAAGTAGCAGGGGAGATCATATTGATCTACCCATTTATAAGCAGGAAGTGCAGCAGGGAAGGATACATAAAGGGAGCCATCCAATTGACAAGCTAGACAAAGAGATAGAAGAGATAAGAAGGTTGATGTTGAGATCAACACAAGAAACCGTTAGTGGGAGGAAGTTGAGCATAAGAGAACCTACAAGAGCAGGAGGGAAACAACAACAAAGCAAAGGAGCAAGAGGATAGTTCCAGGGGAAACTTTGGAATCCAGGAGGATTTGAATAGAGATGGGAAGCTCATGAGTAGGAACTCATGAATTTTTCATAGAAGTTGAGTATGATGCAGGAGCATCGCTCCACCTCAACACGCGCCAGTTGTCTAGCGCGTTGGTACACATTCAAGGAGGGGAGAGGTGTCAAACCTCTCATTTTTGCCTCAAAATTCAAATGTAATTAAGCCAATTAATGCTATCAGGCTGGAAGAGCCAAGTCGTTCTTTCGCACAGGCTGTAGATGAGGTCACCTTAAATGGTTGAAGGTAGGAGGGATCTAGATCTGATTTGGACTAGATTTCCACTCATTGTAATCTGCCTCATTAGATAGGCGTTTTGATGGTGATTAGACACCAGTAGTGTATCTTGGAGGGAAGGTTTGTCGAGACCCTCTTGTATAAATCCTTGTAACATATGCCCAGTAGAGTTTATTGAGAGGTTCCTGAAGATTGATTGTAAATCATTGTAAGCCAAGAGGAGAGTTGAGAGTTGAGACTCAGTTGCAGTCTGAACTCATATATTGTAATTGACATTTCGTCATTAATATAAAAGAACAGATTCCATTGTTTGCAATTTCCTATGTGATGGATGTTATTGATGAATGTCATTTATGTTTATTGGTGTGTTTATGTTGTAGATGTTTATGTTAGATTTCATTTGTAGGGATAGATATAGAGTCCTCTATCTGTGAGTTTGTTGGATTATGTTTGGGTTCTTTAGGCTAAGTGCAAGGAGTGCGAGACAGTGTGTTGAAACTCTATGAACCAATGCAAGGAGTGTGTATCTGAACTCTTTCGAGTCAAAGGAGAACATGCTAGGAGGGAACACCAGGATAACTCACATACTCAGGGGAGAACCTCAAGGTTGTTGACTACCTTGGAGGAAATTCTGCACAAAAGTAAGTGTAGCACAGATTTGTTGAACACTCTGTAGGACTCTTCCATGAGGGACTTGAGCAAGTGAAAGTATGCAGAGAACCAACACATTCTGAAGTGTTGGAGAAATCGAGGGAAACCCAGAGTTACTGAACACTCTGAGGGAGAGAAGCTCTGCAAGTGTGCATTGAGCGGATGAAGGAGTTTCCTTGGTAAACCTAAAGGATTTAAGGGAAGAGGAGTAAGACCTATGCAAGGAGTGCATCAGGCCAACACTCAGGTAAGTGTTGCGAGAAGCTGTCTGAAGGCTCAATCGAGCACAAGGAGTGCGCCAGAGATAAAGTAGGTTCTTCTTACAAGCTCAGGAGAAAGAACATTGAGTTGACAAGAGGGCACCAAAAATTTCTTTGAAGGATGCAAGAGGGCCGAGAACCTTAAAGGTCCGAGCCAGCAAAAGCTTAAAAGAATTAGCGTCATCGCACACAAAGTTTCTACAAGGAGTGCAAGAGGTTGAGAACAGTCCAAGTCTCGAACAGTGAGAAAAGTGTTGAGTGTGCACAAGAGTAAGGAATTTTCGAAGTCCTGAAGTCTCAAAGCCAAGCGCGAATGCCCATCGTCGGAGAAGACAGGTGGCGAAATGTCAGAAGATCTGGGGGATAGAGTTCCGAAAGATTTGCATAGAGCAAAGGGTGATATTCACAAAGTCGCGAAGAGCGAAGCGAGTTTGGACCGTTAGATCCAGAAGGACATGTGGCGGAGATCCACGTATTTCAGAGAAGTGGTGCTTCGAAAGAAAAAGGAGAGCAGAGCGAAAAGACTCCCAAAGGACAAAGTCCAAAATAGATCACCGTCATGGATCTAAGGAAGTGACGGGGACTGTTGATCCTCGCACCAGTTGTGTTTGCTAATTCAGAGTTCAGGGAAATAGGATAAAGGCTAAAGCCTGAAGCCCAAAGCACCTTTTAAGGTTTAGGCCCGGGTCACAGCCCGAGGTCATATGGGAGAAGGGCCTAGCGCAGAGAGCTAGCGCCTGTGGTTAAATTTCTTCAAAGGGGGAAAGGAAGAGTCGCGGGTCTGGTAGAACATACACTTTCAGGAAAGAGGGATCTGTGAAAATTGAATAGGGTTTGAGCAGGGAACTGAAGATTCGATCTGACTCAAGTGATTGAATGATCCTAGACTAGGCGGTCGATCATCCCCCAAAGAGAGAAAGGAAGAGAGGGGGGGGGGTATGTGTCACAAAGGAAACCCGTAGATATAAGCAAAAGTCATGGTTTTTAAGTGACTCTGATGAGGGAAGTTGGGATTTTGATTAGCAAGCTAGGGAAAAGGGTTGGTCCATGTCACAAATGCATAGATATGGCAATTTTTGCTATAAAAATTGGTGTAGGAATCTCACACAAAAGGTCACATGCACACTCCCCTCAATTTCACATTCATAGCCCCGATTCTTAAGTTTGACTCCCCCCAGACTCTAGAAGAATTCAGACTCTAGAAGAATTCAGACCAATATCGTTATGCAATTGCATATACAAGGCAGTGGAAAAATTAATTGTTGTAATAACAAAGTCTATTCTCTTTGCTTCAGTTTCTAGAGAACAATTTGGATTTCTAGAAGGAATAAATATTCATGAAGCTATTGGAGTGGCATAGGAAGTTATTTACAGTATAAAATCCAAGAAAGAAAAAGGAGCAGTCTTAAAGATAGACCTGTTGAACGAGTATGATAGAGTAACTTAGTTATGTATCAGGTTCCTACTAACCCATATACGTTTTGAAGTGCCTTTCATCAACCAGTTGATGAGATGCATCGCGGTCGTATATTTTGCTATGCTTATCAATGGGGATGTATCCCCTTTCTTTCATGCAGAATAAGGCCTTAGATAGGGTTTCCCCCTATCTTCCCTCCTCTTCCTCATGGTCACAGAGGGACTCGATAGAGCACTCGAAGATGAAAAAATATGAGGTGAGTTCCATGGTATTTATATTTCCCCCACTTTACAGCTAACACACCTCCTTTTCGTGGATGATGTATTTTTTTTTGCAATGGGCTCCGAGGGGATGTGGAAAAATTTCATATCATCCTAGATACCTTTGGTCGGGTGACAGGTATGCAAATAAACGAGAGAAAATAAATTCTATCGGTCCACAAGCTAGAGGAACTAGAGTTGATATACTATCGTTCCTCCTTTCCTTATGAATTTAAGGACTTTGACACATGTCTAAAATTTTTAGGACTTCAACATAAGCCAAACTACTACAAGAAAGAATATTGGCACTGGCTAATAGTAAAACTGGAAAAAAGGCTAAAATTATAGAGTTTCATACAACTCTCTCGAGCAGGTCGACTGGTACTAGTCAAATCATTTTGGAGGACATCCCATTTTATTGGATGTCTCTGGCCTGGATCTCCAAGGGTGTATTAGAAAAAACAAGGAGATTTTGTTTCAAGTTCTTGTGGGTTGACACTCATGAACAATTCGTTTTGCCATGGGTTAAATGGGAATCTTTGGCTGCTCCAAAATTGCATGGAGGATAAGGATTAAAAAAATATTTCTCTTCTCCAAAGCCTTGGCACACAAATCCAACTGGAGATTGGTTACATTAGAAAGCTCATGGATGAAGGTGGTAACATACAAATACATTCACCTAGAATCGATGGAGGACTGGATCAAAAACCTGATAAAAGAGAGGCATATCTTCTCAATCATTTGGAAGGTGGCCATAAAATCCTTTCATGTTGTTGGGGAGGGATTAACATGGAGAATAGGAAACATAACAAAGGCGCAAATTGGAACATATCCATGGATGGGTAGTGGGGACAATCATCTTCTCTCCTTATCCTTGACCCAACAACTACACACCCAAGGATACTTTTATATCAATTAGATAGTGGACCCAGAAGCTCTACCATTTGGATCCAAGAGTGGAAGGACTCAACTCAAATAGGACTGGGGGAGGATTTCTCTAAAAATTGGACCAACTATATTGGGGCTCTCAAAGTATCCCATATTCGAATAACAGACAAGGAAGATGAACTAGTCTAGAAACATGCCCCACATGGCATATACACTATGAAATTGGGGTACATTCATCTCAACATAGAAATCCAACAAAGGGAGCCATTTTGGTGGTGGAGAGGTCTATGGAAGATAAGATTCCCCCTAAAAGCCCACATTTTTATATGGTGTTTGATTGCCAACAAAGTACCCACATGGGACACGATGAAACATAGACAACTAGAGGGCCTGGGGTGGTGCTCCTTGTGCAAAGCTAATGAGGAAACAATGACACACCTCTTTATAATTTTCCCTTTTTTTAAACAAATATGGAAGGAGTGTTCCAAATTGGGCCAAGAATGCATCTAGTAGGGTCTGTTAGTAGAAGAAGTCTGGCAAGAGTGGATTTCCAAGGCCTCAAACCGTAATTACAAGGAACTCTCGTTGATCCTCAGTAGGGGTGCTTGGTTAGCTAGGAACTCTTCCATATTCCAGATAATTGCTCAATCCCGGAAATTATAGCGGCACAAGGCCTTAACATACTATCACACTTTCCACAAGAAAAAGGGACGGACACAATTTGAATAGTTTAGGAAGAACAAGTGGACTCTATAAATCCATGGGCTTACTTTGATGGAGCTTCAAAAAAAAAAAAAAAGTGTGGAGGGGGTGCAGTGCTCTATCTCTTAGACGGTCACTTCTTCAAACTTAAAATGGGGCTGGGATCTAGTCATTAAAATTGTTGCTACTCTTTGTAGCGAAAAAGGGCGTCAAATCCCTTCACATTTTTTATGATTCAATAAAAGTCATTAACTCGACTCGGAAATCACAGAAATGTCACAACATTTTTCTTCTTTCTTTACTTAAAGAAGTTTCCAAAACTCCTGGACTCTTTTGATTCTTTCTCTCTGCGGCATGTCTACGGGGAGTTTATCTCAAAGACATATTTTCTCTCTAAAGCAGGCATACAAATGGATTACGAGCAATGTATGATTGTTGAATTCAAAGATGGAACTCACTATAAGTTCTACCATGGGACATTTATTGAAATGCAAGCCCCTTTTGACATTTATTTACAACCTTAAGTATTTGGAGATTACAATGTTTTTTCCTGTCTTATTTGGACTGCAAACTCTAGATCTCAATCTGCTTATGATCAATTTTTGATAGACTCTTTCTACACTGTTTTTGTAAAAACATTGGGGATGTAATATTGGCAAAGCTTCCAGCTACTCTGTTTTTTTTTTGTTTCTCTTCACAAGACTTAGAAGTTTATCCCTACAATTTTTGTGAAATACATGATCACATGTATTCTACAGAATGTAAATTTCTTTTCTTTTCGGATGAAATAAAATTTATGTTTTTTTCTTAGGATATATATACACACACCCTTAATTACGACCATTAAGTGCTTCAAAAGTGACAACAACTAAATTATGTCTATGGAACTCAAACACATCTCTTGCCAATAGCTTTGTAAATATCAGCAAATTGATGTTTTGATTTACAAAATTCATTCACAAAATATTAAGAATTAAGAATTAAGGTGTTATAATTGTTGAAACACTTAATAATCTTAAGAGGGAGTATTGAAATATGGTAATTACTCTTATAATTAATGTTTTAGTTGTAAAAAGCTCTATAAGAAATCTTCTTATTCTCTAAACAAATTGTTATTGATGTCGCCCCTATAAATGACTATGTGAGCGTTCGAGTCATCCAATACGCATATCCAAAGGAATTGCTATATTTGAGGCAGAATAATGGCAATGACTCTCTCCATAAACAGAGCACAACGAGCCTTCTATCTTCAACACTTCTGGCTTTCGCAAATATACAGAGTGCTCACATATCTAAGTAAGAGCGCTCAGATCTGAAGCTCCGTCTCATGGATCTGAGTGAAAGCTCTCATATCTGAAGTTCTGTCTCACGAATCTGAGCAAGAGTGCTCAGATCTGAAGTTTTGTCTCACGAATATGAGCGAAAGCGTTCAAATCTAAAGCTGAGATTGAACGTTTTTGTCTTAGCAAACACTTCGGCTCTGAGTTGACTCTCAATTTGCTTTCGTATCATCTGCAGAAGCGATCTTATCAAGATCCAACGTTCTCATCTGTTCTTCCCATCCACAGATCTACAAATTCTTCTTTTGCTCGATAACATTCCTCTCTAATTTGTTACGGCTGCAGCGAAGGGAAGTGAAATGGCGTGGCTAGGGTTTTGCTCGATAGCACTCCTCTCTAATTTGTTACGGCTAAAG
>ML816299.1:122754-149811 GCA_009831015.1 Picea engelmannii | reverse complement strand
ACTTAGAAGAATTTTCAAGTTGATTAAGTCCATGACACTCTTCAAATGTCTTATCAAGTCTTAAAATTTTCTTTGATCTTTTGAACCAACCCTTTTAAGCAATTTTATCTTGTCGTGGTTTGGAAAACTTGTAAAATCACGATTTCTCACAAATCTAGAAAACTTGTTTTGGTGTAGATGCAATGAAAACATGTTTTGGTGCGTCATAGTGCATCGTAGGAAAACTTGATTTCTTATAACATAGAAAGACTTAGCAAAATTTTGGAAAAAACTTGGCATTTCGCAACTTAGAAACTTTTCATCTTTTGCAACGTTTAGTGGTCTTCATATTTTTGTGTCAATGTGATACATCGCAACTCTAAAAAGTTTCAAAGCTGCAAGTCATCGCATAGAAATTAATTTTCATCACAACATATCATGGCCTCAAAACTATTTTTCTCATGCAATACAACACATCTCAATGTTCTTTCTCTTATGATACATCACAAAGCCTTAAATATTGAAATTGTATGACATGTTCACTTTACTGCACCAAGGAAAAAATTTCAATAGTGCATACATTGAAAGCTTAAGGAACTTCCAACAATGCAATAATTATCCTTTGTCACGTGAAGTGAAACTTTCTCAAGGCACATAATGCAAACTCATAAACATTCCCAAACCAAAGTGTGCCTATAACCCTATATCACATGAAAGAAAAATTTCAAAGCGCGTGGCAAAATCTAGTTTTGACCCTTTTAAAAAAAAGTCAAAAGGGTCAATTTTTTTTTTCTTATAAAAGTGTGTTTGGGTTGATTTCATTATCAATCTATTATTTACGAAGTGAAAAAATTGCCTATGTGCATCACCACCATCTGAGCTACCAAGTACTCCAAAATTCTCGAAGCTCACCACGATCTAAGACAGATGTACCATCCACCCACAAACAACCACTTGTTGCCATTGAGGTAATGTTAGGTAACAAATACCAAAATAGCTTGAAAATATAAAGAGAAGAAGCTCTGCAACTTGAGAAATAGATATAAAAATGAAAGATAAGGCTCTTCGAGGGGGAAAAATCCTTTTACAATAGAACGAACATACAAGATAAAATGATTATGAAACTAGGTCTTCTTAGTATATATATAAGAGACAAAATGTACAATTACAATTAAAGTGTTTATCCGACAACACTAATAAAACAATAAAAATGTAACTCATTATATAGGGATTTACATGGGGATTTATGATTAACATGGGGCTTTGTCTAGGGATTAACATGCCCCTCCCCTTCAAACAAATGTGGTCCTCAACACTTGGCTAACTTTGGGTGTTTCTACATGAATAAATAATCTTCCCATGTTGCCTCTTCCACTAGTAGGTTATTCCATTTGGTGAGGTACTTAGTAATTGCTCGATTTTGCAGCTGCTTAATCCTTGTTTCAAGGATTGTTTATGGTTCTAATATGATTTTTACTTCATTAATATCTAGTAAAATATTTTTCACTGGGATCTTGTCACGGACTACCTTTTTTAATCAAGAAACATGGAAGACTAGATGTATACATGAAGATGGAGGAAACTCCAGTTTGTAAGCCATACTTTCAATCCTTTGCAACAACTTAGAGGGACCATAATACTTGGATGCTAATTTATTGTCCTTCTTTTGTTTCTTGAGGAACATCTGTTTATATGGTTGTAGCCTAAAATAACCAATCCCCCACTTCAAATTCCCTTTCACTGCAATATTGATTTGCTTGTTATTTCATCCTATTTTGTGTTATAACCAAGTTGTCCTTCAATAGTTTGAGGACCTCTTATTGGTGTCATATGTGGTCCTCCACTATTGAACCTTTGCAATCCCTTTCAAGGATGATGTGATGGATGGAGGATGATATCCATAAAGTGCCATAAATGGGGAAATTTTTTATGAAGTATGGAAGGATGTGTTGTACCACCATTCTTCCAAGGGAAACCACTTGACCCATTTTGTCCATTTATCAGTTGCAGAGAAATTAAGTTATTCTTCTAGAAATTTATTCACAATCTCAGTTTTCCCATTGAATTGAGGATTTTAAGATGAGTTGTGAGCCAATTGAATACCCAAACAAGAAAATAATTCATTCCAAAAATTTCTAGTGAAAAATCAATCTCTATCACTTACAATGTTCTTGGGGATTCCATGTAGATTTTGAATTGTTTCCATGAATGTTGTCGCTATTGTAATTGATTTAAGAGAGAGAGAGAGGGGGGGGGGGTATACTTTTTCAGTCAATCCACTACTACCATGATGACATTATTTCTTTTAGATTTGGATAAACCTGTAATAAAATCCATTGAAAGTTCTTCCCAATGTTGACTTGGTATAGCTAATGGTTGTAGGAGACCTAGGGTCTTGATTTTCTCTCCCTTATTCTGTTGGCAGACCACACATTCAGCCACAAAATTTTGAACATAAGTTTTAATACCTTCCTAGAAAAATTCAGTCTTTATTCCGTGGTAAGTTTTCAAGAACCTTGAATGTCCTCATATAGGAGAAGTGTGCAATTCCAAAAAGACCTTCTATTTGAATTGGGAATTCTTACAAAAATATAGGTGATCTTGATACCACATCAACTTGTTCTTTAATTGTGACAACAAGTGTAGTAAAGAACATAAGTGTGGTGAGGAGAAATTATTCTACATAGATTGTGAAGAGGAAGACGAACAAGAACCATCTCAAGATGAAAACGTAGAAGAGATTTCTTCTGAAGAGTTGACTCCCACGATATCATGTAATGCATTGGTTGGAATTAGCACTCCTCAAACCCTTAAGATCGAAGGATATATCAAAAAGAAAAAGGTAATAGCATAATTGATTCTAGTAGTACTCATAATTTTATTCACTATAAATTAGCCAAAGCTCTCAATTGCTTTATATATCCAACGCTAGAGTTTCAAGTAATGATTGCAGATGGAGGAACTATAAATTGCTAGGGAAAATGTAATAAGATCAATCTTACTATGGGGGAATATGTAATGAATATTCCAATGATTGATATACCCATGGGTGTTGTTGATGTTGTACTAGGAATCTAATGGTTACAATCATTAGGAACAATGGCTTTTAATTTTCAAGAAATTTTCATGAAATTTTCATTGGAAGGAAAAGAAATTGAGTTAAGGGGTATACCAGGGAAACCCAGTAAGGTGATAAGCTCTAATGGCATGAAAAAATTATTGAAAAAGGAGCATCAGGGTGTAACTGTACAACTATGCTCACTATATGTTCAAACATCTAAGCCATATATTCCCATAGATCTCCAAGGGATCATTGATAAGCATTCCAAAGCATTTCAAGATATTCCCAAAGGTCTTCCACCCACTCGAAATCATGATCATGCTATTCACCTAATTCCTAGGAGTGTTCCTCCTAACATCAGGCCTTACAAATGCCCTTATGCCCAAAAGAGTCAAATTGAGTGTATGGTTGAAGAAATGTTAGAGTATTATACCTAGCCAAAGTTCTTACTCTGCACTGGTGGTAATGTTACTCAAGAAAGAGGGCTCATGACGTATGTGTCCAGATTACAGAGAGCTCAACAAGATCACTATTAAAGATAAGTTTCC
This sequence comes from Picea engelmannii, assembly GCA_009831015.1. Lineage (NCBI taxonomy): Eukaryota > Viridiplantae > Streptophyta > Pinopsida > Pinales > Pinaceae > Picea > Picea engelmannii. The sequence continues at coordinate 146,223 of ML816299.1, read as the reverse complement.
CATTCCCTTCATTGATGAATTGTTATATGAACTACATGGAGAAATCTATTTCACAAAGTTGGATCTACGTTCAAGGTATCATCAGATTAGAATGAAGGAAGTCGATATCCCAAAAACAACGTTCTGAACTAATGAAGGCCATTATGAATTTTTGGTCATGCCTTTTGGCCTTACAAATGCACCTTCCACATTACAAGGGTTGATGAATTCCATTTTCAATCCCTTCCTTTGAAAATTTGCATTAGTATTTTTTGATGATATAATAATCTATAGAAAGTCTTGGGAGGATCATGTGTGACATGTTGACAAGGTGCTACAACTACTAAAGGAGAAACAACTATATGCCAAACCATCCAAATGTTTCTTTGGGGTGAAGGAGGTAGATTATTTGGGTCATATTGTATCTCATGAAGGTGTCAAAGTAGACCGTAACAAGATTAAGGCCATGATGGACTGGCCGATTCCCAAAACATTGAATAATCTTAGAGGATTTTAAGGTTTGACAGGTTACTACCGTAAGTTTGTTCAAAACTATGGAAGAATAGCAGCACCTTTAATGGAATTAACTAAGAAGGATGCATTTTCATGGACTCCAGAGGCAACTCAAGATTTTGAACAAATTAAAGAGGTGATGTGCAAAGCTCCTATCTTGACCACACCAGACTTCAAAAAAACCTTTATTGTGGAATGTGATGCCTCAAGAAATGGCATTGGTGTTGTTCTAATGCAAGAAGGAAGTCCCCTTGCTTTTAAAAGTTATCCACTCAAGGGAAAGGACTTACACAAACCCATTTATGAGAAGGAAATGATGGAAATACTACATGCATTGAAGAAATGGAACCCTTACCTAATAGGTAGGCACTTCAAGGTCAAAACAGATCATGATATTCTTAAATACTTCTTGGAACAAAGACTATCTTCAGAAGAACAACAAAAATGGGTGACCAAGATGTTGGGTTATGATTTTGAAATCATCTATAAAAAAGGGAAGCAAAATGTTGTCGCAGATGCACTCTCAAGAAATGATGAAGATGTTAAGACCTTTCTATGTGCTATCTCAATCATCCAACCCGATTGGATAATATAAGTGAGGGATGAATGGAAGAATGACAAAAATGAGTGGACTCTCATTCAAAGGTTGCAGCAGGATTCCAGCCCATCAGATACATTTACATGGAAAAATGATTCACTATGGTAAAAATATCGCTTATATTTATGTAAGAACTCCCAACTCAAACAAAAGGTACTATTGGAATTGCACACCTCTCCGGTAGGAGGGCACTCGGGATTTTTGAAAACCTACCATAGGGTCAAGAAGGTTATTTTTTGGGATGGCCTTAAAACTGATGTTCGAAGGTTTGTGGAAGAATGTTTGGTTTTCCAAAAAAATAAGGTAGAAACAATTAGGCCCTCAGGTCTTTTACAACCATTATCCATCCCAAGTTAGCGTTGGGAGGTGGTTTCCATGGATTTCATCACAGGGTTACCGAAGTCTGAAGAAAATAGTGTCATCATGGTGATTGTTGATAGATTGACCAAGTACACACACTTTTGTGCACTCTCTCATCCTTTCAAAGCCACTACAGTTGCCACCGTATTCATTGAGACATCTCAAAAGCTACATGGAATCCCAAAGATTATTGTAAGTCATAGAGATCCCATCTTCACTAGACATTTTTGGACAAAATTATTTTCTTGCTTAGGTACTCAATTGGCTCATAGCTCATCCTATCATCCTCAATATTATGGAAAAAACAAGATAGTGAACAAAGGTCTGGAAGGCTTCCTTCGTTTCTTTGTCTTCGATAAACAAACACAATGGCTCAAATGGTTACCCTTGGCAGAATGGTGGTATAACACTTCCTTTCATACTGCAACAAAAATGACACCATTTATGGAACTCTATGGATACCACCCTCCTTCCATCACTTCTTCTCTAAAATAAAAATCTAAGGTTCAAGCAGTGGAAGATTACATAGAGCATCAACAACAAGTTCTCCAACTCTTAAAGGACAACCTGACCATGGCACAAAATCGCATGAAACAACAAGTAGATCAACATCATAGTGAAAGAAGTTTTGAAGTAGGGGACTGGGTATTTTTAAGACTACAACCATATAAATAGATGTCCCTCAAGCAAGCTAAGAAGGATAATAAATTATCACCAAAGTACTATGGCCCTTATAGGGCGTTGCAAAAGATTGGTACTATGGCATACAAATTGGAGTTTTCTGCATCTTCACGAGTACACCTAGTTTTCCATGTTTCATGCTTAAATAAGGTTATAGGTGACAAGATCCTAGTTCAAACTATATTGTTAGAACTTGATGAGGAAGGAAAAATCATATTGGAGCCTGAAGCTATCACTGACACAAGAATTCGCCAGTTGAGGAATAGATCCATTTCATAGTATCTCATTAAGTGGAGGAAACTACCTGTTGAAGATTCCACTTGGGAAGATGAGTATTTTATACAGAAGCACCCAAAATTACTGAAGTGTTGTGGAAAACACTTGTCTGAAGGGGAGGGGCATGTTAAGCCCTAAATAGTGGCACATTACCCCTTAATTGGGGCATATTACATTAGTAATGTTATTTTATTTATGTTGGCTTGGGTCCATTAGTCGTAATTGTACGTCCTAGTATCCTATATATACCAAGGAGACCTTTTCATTTGGAATCATCTTATATTTGGAAATTTATATAGTGTATAAGGAGGTTGCCCCCTCGAAGAGGCTTATTATATGAATTTTTTTCTTTTTCAAGGTGTTGAGTACTTATTCTGCGGTTTTTTATGTTATTTTGATATTTAGTTCTTAACATCTTTAGAGTCATGGAAACTCCAAACTTCAAACAATTATAAAATATTGATTAAAAGAATTGATATTATCATGTCATCTTTTTATACAAAATATTTAACAATATCTAAGATTAAATCTTACTCTTCTTATCTAAAATTAAATCTTGATATTCTTAAAATCACTACATATTCTTATTATTGATGATCTTATCACAATGCGATAGTTTTACTCATAACAACAAAATATTTTTACAAATAAGTAAAACAGTCACAGATATTATCATTAAAACAAATACACCTGGGTTCACCACACATGCAATCAATGATCCTAGACCTATATTCCTATTGGAGGAAAGGGTCACATTCCTATGGGAGGAAAGGGTCCAATTGAGAATCTTCAAAATCATAGAATTTGTTTGAGATATTTTAAAAAGAGTTTCCTTGATGGGGCCACTACCCTAAAGGATTATCACATGTCTTGTGAGTGGTTTGGTCAATGAAATAATCTCCTTGTAGGAAAAATCTGGACTAACTAGTAGAGTTCATTGGATGTGCAGTTTTTATTTCCAGCTTCAAGAAAGTATCTAACATGGCATGTTGGTTAAAATAACATCATTACATTTTATCATGCTTACAATAATAAGGGTGTCAATATTTTTTTAGTTTAAAAGCATTTTGGTTATCATTACTTTTTCCAAAAACTAAAATACTTTAATCACTTACATATTAAGCATTCCAAATAATGACATTGATATCTTGTTTTTTGGAAATATTACTAAAAATATCAACGGATAACTCTACAGAATTCAATGAGATTATATTACTAGAAATATCAGCTAATAACTCTATAGAATTCAATGGGATTAGATTTCAATACCTATGTAAACTTTTACAAATGAACATCTACCAAACTCTTCAGTTTCCATAACACTATCACTGAGTGCCCAACCATTGTGATTAATTTGCATTGTGATGTTTAAGTTTGGGCTGAGATAAACATCAAAAGAGGGCCCAAAAACTTTAAAAACAACAAATGGGAAAGCATGTGTGATATCGTGACAAATCCATTTTTTGTTTAATTTGAAATGGATTGGACTGAAATTTTTGAAGATGTTTCAAAGATGGTTTAACATATTTCATGGTAGTCAAACTTGATTTAGTATGCATCATCTTTGTATTTCTTTTATTAATGCATTGCCTAAGACATTGTTCTCATATTTGATCCATTCAATAGAAAAAATCATATTTATGAGATCATAATTATTATCATCGTAATAATCTATTTACACTCCGAGTGGGCCTAATGGTTAAGAACATGTGTTTCCTCTTAAGAGGTCACAAGTTCAAATCCAGAGGGGGGTAGGGTATGTGTACCTCCGTAGACTTTACCAGTCAAATCGTTGGGCGAAGGGGGGTCCCTTGTCCCACAAACAAGGGGGTCTCATACACCAATTTGGTGTGTCTCGGCCATGACCTTAAAAATAGATTATTATTATTATTATAAGATTTTCGACTTTTTCCTTCAGAAAACTGAGAAAATTTTGGTTATCAATTTTGATTATAAAAAACTATGACTATAAATAAAATTAAAATTTTATTATTCCACACTTTACTACAAAGATTTCCCTTTCATTAATATGATATTTCTTTCATATTTTGAATACTCTCAAGATTTGGATCTCAAAGTTTTCAACCTATATCCAATTTCTCTATTAAAAAGGTAGACCAACACTGATTGGAGGCATCTATTTGAAAAATTAATAAACCTTTACCAAAGGGCTGGTGTAGAGAAGGAAGCATTTTTATTACATTTTTAGTTGTCTAACTGCAACACTAGCCTTCTTAGACCAAGTACTATTTCCTAAATGTTCTCGAATGAGGGAAATTTTAGATGAACAATTTGTAAGTTACTTACCATCTTAGATGATGCATCCAAGAAACCTTTATTTAAGTTTTTTCAAGGAGTTTATCTCAAAAGGTTGATATTTTTATACAATATGAGTTTGTATAAGAATTTTACCTTCATCGTCATGAGGCCAAGGTAGTTTATTTTATTTTTAAAACTCTCACATTTTTTCTTTTTGAGCACAATCTCATGTGCTTATGGAAGGAGCAAGGAATTACTAATAGATATAGTTGTATTAATACATGAATAAACACACAAGAATGAATTATAGCTTAACTAATCAAATGATCAACCCATAAGATCTAATTTAATTGATTCACAAAACATATATATATGGTATCTGAAGTTACATTTTGTAGGGGATGAAGGCAGTCTACGAAAACCCTAATTAGGTAATCTCAATAACCCTCAATGTTTACAAAGGAAGAAGGTGTGGAGCATATGGAAAACCTCACTGTTGTTGGTTAGTGTGACTAGTAATCAGGTTGTTTCGAGCCTTCGTCCTCTTCTATGGCCAATGAAGAGGAGCTAGTATATTTTTCCCCAGACCCAATGGAAGGGCAGGATATCTGGTCGGAGCCAGATGTCTGCCAGATAGATCTATCCTCAGGATCGCTCCACATAGAAGTTGGGGTCCAGGGAATGGTTGGAGGTAGGTGGTTTATCTTCCTTTGGAGTATTCCCCAAGCCTAGCTCTTTCCTAGACAGTCGGGGTTTTCCCCCTCCCTCTTTCCCTTTGAAGTTAGGTTTGAAGACTGGTTCATTTTCAGGGCCCATTTCTCTAGGTCCCTCCCCCTTTAGAACCTAGTGGAGTCTCTTAGAAGAAAAAATTTCAATCTCCTCTCCCTCAGCTTAGGAAATAAACCCTCTTTTGGTAGATTCAGTGCAAAAGGAGGGGTTCCTACTTCCAGTCTCTGAAGTCCTCGATTCTCCATTTTTTCTGATCTAGGTGACAGTGGCTTCAGTTGGGGAGAAAACCTAGAGAGTAATTGGACACTTCAAGGTTTTTTTTTCTCTTGTCTCTATTCGGAATTTTTTTCACCCTCATCCATCGAGGGAAGCTTGCTAGACTCGTCAAGATTTGTAGCTTCCCTATAGGAATCGACACCCCAAAGTGGTAAAGAATATGTTTCTACAAGAATGTAACAATCCTCCGAAGATAGGGAGGAGAGGGGGTCACTTCCAATGGGTGGAGGAATCATAGTTACAAAGAAAAACCCAAATTCATGCCAGAAAAAGAATAAGTGCATCAAATCGAAAGGAAAGGCAATCAAGCTCGTGTTAGGGATTGACATCAAGATGCCATAGGTAATGGAAATGACCAACATTGTTGTGGTTGGGAGGATGAGAAGGCACCAATTTGGTGTCAAAAAACTAAGGGAGTGGATCAAAAGGACCTGGTCAAAAGCACTCAACCATATCCCCTTGGTGCAACTGCTAGCAAGGGGTTGGATCATCTACAAATTTGGGAAAGTCGAGTAAGCAGAGTGGATTCTAAAAAGCACTTGGAGTGTAGACTCCACTATAATTCTGATCAAAAAATGGACTCCACTCTTCTATGCTAGCAAGGAAAGAATGGATGTAGCCCCAATTTGGGTTCACCTCCTTGGATTACTGGCTAAGTGTTGGAACAAAGAAAGTCTTAAAGACTTAGGGAATGCCTTAGATATATTTTTAGACACAAACATGTCCTTTCAATCAATAGACAAGTAGACAGTTACTAGAATCTTGGTCACTTTGGACATAAGGGAAGGTTTGATAGAAGAGATGGAACTGGTGATGGACAACATTATTATTTTCATAAATTGGACTACGAAGGCATCCCTTTCTGATGGTGTTGTTTCCATCGACACGTCTGCATTACTAGCTAGTGCCACTTTCCCCTTCATGGACAAGCTAGAGGTCCTCGAATGTCGATGCCAAAAAAGAAGGCGGCGACCCATGTAGAGGTCGAACCTTTTCCAACTACAAAAAAGAAGGGGAAGGAAAAGGTAGCAAGTGTGTCATAAATGGAGCGTGGCGCTGAAGCAACCAAAGAAGGGAAGGAAAGTAGGGTCTCAACACACACTCCCCAAGAGTTTATCTCTAAGTTCTGTAAGGCCTCATAGGAAAATCAGAGTGCTCTAGACACACACTAGGGGTTCACTCCCCAATTGGTATGCTTCCTTCTCCCCATCCTTCCATAAATGTTTTGATAAATTATTTGACTCTTTTGGGAATGGACTGGTTGGGTCCTCTAAAAAATCTCCCCTTTCCCTCTGGGATCTCGGGTCTGTCATTTTTTTCTTTTTCGGGACCATCTTTAGCTCACTATTCTTTAATCCAAGAAAAGGCCTTTGTCTCCCCCACAACAGTAACAATAGAAGTTGAGTCCTCTATGGATTATGAAGAGGAAGTGGTTGTTCATCAGCTCAGGAATATATCTATTCCATCCTTGGGAGCCATGATTAAAGGGATTGAGGGCCTGGAAAAAAACCCAGTGTCTCCCTTAGGAGGTAAATGTCATGGAAGGAAATCCCATTTTTCAAAATCTCAGAATAGGGTACTTGTGGACATGGTAGTCGGGAAACAACAATCCATTTTGGGGGAACTTAGAGAATCATTAGCCACATAAGGGGTTTCTAGATTAAATTTCTCTTCCTCAGTTGTAGGGGTGTGGCAAGGCCTTCCTAAAAATAGGCCCTCAAAAGGTTGGTGAATTCCAAGAAGCCTTATATTATTCTTCTTCATGAAACATTGGGGGGAGAAGCAACGACCATAAATTTACTGGAGTCCATTTTAAATCACTGGATATTTATAGGTGCAGATGATAATGGTCATTCTGGGTGTTTAGCAATTGGATGGAATACCAGTAATGTTAAAATGAAAAACTTTTGGGGGTTTAAATATGGCCTAGGGATGGATATCTGCTCGGAATATTTGGGGATGGTATTCTCGGTGCTAAATGTTTATGGGCCATACCTATACCAAGCCCCCTTTTGGGAATCTTTGCTCAAAAAATCCCTTTTTAACTGTGATGCCCTCATCTTAGGTAGAGACCTAAATTTCTCAGTGGGAGCTAGTGAAGTGTGGGGATGCAAGGCGAGAACCTGACCCCTTATCTAATTTTTTCATACACATCCTAGGAGAGAAAGATATATCAGATATAGCTTTAGTCAAACTAAATCTTACTTGGATGAATAAGAGAGTAGGGGATGACAGAATTGGAAAGAGAATGGATCGCTTTCTTGTATAAAACAAACTGCTAGAGACCCCTCTTCAATTGAGAGAATGGGTAGGAAATGGAGGTGAATCAGATCACTCTCCTATTTTCTTGGAAATTGAAAGTGGGATAAGAAAACCAGCTATCCCTTTCATGTTCAACTCGGCCTGGCTCAAGGAGGAAATATTTTACTCTCTGGTCAAATATCTCTGGGTTCCTTATGACCATCGATCATGGGATTTGGCTGCTACCCAATTTGCAACAAAATTAAAGAGAGTTAAAATGGAAATTGTTGAATGGGAACACAACAAGAGGCAAAGGGATGAAGATGACCTAATTGACATAGAAGAAGCCCTCTAATTCGTCTATGACTCTCAAGGGGGGGTTATGCTACTCCTAAATCAAAATAAGCTCTGTTGATCTTGGAAAATAAAAAAGATATCTTATGGATGACAAAGAAGAAACATGGCGTCTCAAAATCCATGCTTTATGGATGGAATGTGGAGATGAAAACACACAAATTTTCCAAGCTTATGAAAAGGGAAGAAAAATCTCAAATACTATTTGGAGTCTAACCGATCACTCAGGAAGAGCAGTCTCCTCCTTTGATGGACTGGCTCATATTGGCAAGAGCCACTTTCAGAATCTGTTTAAGGTGAATGAGTGGGTCACAATTGTAGATATTTCCAAGATGGATCTTTTCTTTCTGATCTTTGTGAATGATGAAGATGATATACCCCATATGGAATACGTCTCTGAAGAATATCTCAAGGAGGTCCTTCATATTTTCCAGAAGGAAAAAATCCCAAGTTCGGATGATTGGACTGTAGAATTATTCTTAGGCCTATACTACCTAATAGGAATGGAAATTCAGACATTGGTGTTCAAGGGAATTTTCCCCCGTGACCTTGGGTCAAGTCACAGTAGAGAAAGATCGAATTCAGAAGACAAACCCAAACCCTATTTATATCAATGCATACAAGAAATAACTACTTTTATAAGGACATAGAGAGAAAGAAAGAAGGGAAGGTCTCACAACTTAAATCCTTCGTTCAATGTTGATCCTTGCTCTCACTTCTTGAATCACTCATGATCTCTGTCGGAATTATCCTGCAATAGGAAAGTAAGAATAGTCTGCTTCAAGGTAGTTATACATTCAAATAGCATATATCATGTGCATGGATTCAAATATATAGGAAAGGCATTATCATATGACATCACAATGAACCAATAAACACACAATAGCAGGGAAAGAGAACTCTTCTATTACCAAAAATGTGAGAAAGGTAGTTACAATATGATTCATCCTTCAGTATTGGTTCGGATCCAACTACCTTGGGTTCCTCCAAGGATCTTCAAGTATCAACTCAAGCGGTGAGGCTCTTCCTTGGATAACTCAACAGGGATGGGAACACACCCTATAGTTATAAAGAGTGTTGAAGATTGAGTAGCTTCGGAATATATCCTTATTGTATTTGACCAAAACAAACCCTAAATAATATTATTATATTATATTTGTTAATTAGGTCCTATTGTGCCTTTGTAAAAGTTGGCCATATTGTGCCTTGACAATTAAATGTAAATTAAGAGGGTAAATTGGCAGGTCGAACCAAACCTAATTAAGGGAGACCACACTAATATTTATAAAGGATGCTAGCACCTCACTTGAACACACACTCATAAGCTCTGCAACAAGAGGAAAAGTGAACAAGTCTTGGAAGAGAAGCTATTGTAGCTAGGTGTGACGTTAAGGAGGGTTTTTGGTCTATCTCTTGGATACATCTTGGTTACGTGGTGTGCTACCGTTTCTTAGTGAATGGTTAGAGGAGGATCTTCTAATTTGTTAGTTCTCTCTTGGAGAGAGCATTGTTCTTTGTTGGCTAATCTATATTGAGGAAGTTTGTTGTGTTTTCTTTCACTAGAGGGTTTCCCAAGATAATCTTTGTGTCTATCTTGTTTCTATCATTGCCTCTCTTTCAATGATATTATATATGCAGTTAATATGATAAATGATTGTAATAATAAAGAAGAACTATAACTATTAGATGCATAAGTAAAATATCAACATGGTATCAGAGAAGACCTGAAAGAGACCAACTCCCAGTTTATAAAGAAGTGGCTAGACTCAGTGCAGCCTCTCCAAAATTCATTTTTCAGTGTTGCAACTACTGTAGAATTAGGGTTTATGTATAAACCCTAACAGTGACGTTTTTACTTTTGTTGGAGGATGTTGGTGAAACTAATATCACCTAGGATCTCGCCCTAGAAGGGCACATCTAGTCCCTAGATCATAATTCTGAAATTTGAATATTGAGAAATTAGGGTTTCCTCATAAAACCCTAAATTGCAGTTGCAATTGCAGTATCAATTGTTGTTGCAGTTGCAGTTGTAGTATTAGTTGCATTTGCAGTGCCAGTTCCTTCATGTAATTCCTTCATGCCAGTTGCAACACCAGTTGTAGTGCTAGCACTAGTTGCATTACCAACACTAGTGAAAATTTTTGTGAAGTGTTGAGACTGATTTTTATTGTCCTAGTGCGCCTTACCCTAGCAAATCCCTAGATACCTTTAAATTACAAGTTTCATCACCTTTGAAGTTTTAAAGGTTCGTTATTACTTGTCACTTCTGTCGAATGGTGCCACTACTTGTCAATACTATCAAAGGTATGTACCTACATATCTTTAAATTGTATCATTATTCTAAAGGGTATTTGCAAGAGAAAAGATATTTTTTCTAAACAACAATCGTATATCCAGAAGGATATCAGATCCAACACATTCATAGGAACAATGCACCCCAGGTTTGATTAAATTTATATGACTCTATTTTCTATGGAATTATTGTGATCTTATGAACATATAGGTTGTATTTTGATCTGTTAAAGTTATGACTATCATAGTAACCATCATTCAAAATTAAATTCAAAGTATTAGATTGATTAAGGTTGAGATTATAGTGTTTATTATCTAACTTAGATTTATGTCAAGAAAGCATATTATCTTAGTACATAGAACAGGTTGAAGAGAATACTTGTCATCTTGAGTGAAGGAGACTCGAAAGAAAATAAAAAACACTCATTCTTGAGGACAAGACTCCAGGTTCTAGGTTTGATTGATTAAGTTGATAAGATTCAAATTTGCACATAACAAGTTTGATAATTGCCACATTACAAGTAAACACTATAGTTGTGATAGAAATCTTTGAAAAGTTTTATGATTGAATACTTGGTAGCATGTGAGCATTATTTTCTTATTCTAATCATTTACTAGATACAACTAACATCTCCCCTAGGAGAAACTTCTTGTTTTGTTTCCAGGTTACCATGGAGGAATGATTGATCACAACACTAGAAGAGTGTTGCTCTCATTTCTTATTATTGTATTTCTTAATTTTGACCCTTATTTCAGGTAGGTCACAAGTGATATCTCTAAAGGAGCTATTGTGATGATTGTTCTCACTATTTTTATTATTACTATTATAAAGAGTATTATTCTTGTCTATTGTTTCTCTCTTGTTGTTATTGTTCCGGGAAGGTCACATGTGATAACCCTGAGGGAGATATATTAGATGAGGCATGGAGAATACTATCCAAGTTGTTTACATGACCATATGCATCCATGTACCGAAGAAGAAGAAGAAGAAGAAGCTATTTTTTCTAGATACAAAATATCTCATATAAAGACAAGATCATGAGGAGCAGAAGGCTCCAAAGATGAAAGAACAAATCACTTAGTGTAGTTGATCACTCTTCGAATCATCAGGAAGAGTTAGTAGAGCCAGAAGGGCCTAGCCAGAATCAATGCAGTGACCAGAAAGAGACCAGCATGGTCCCATGACACTTTGTAGGATGCAAAGCCATATAGCATTGATGATCCATATCAGAGGGAGCAGATGGCTCTGAAGATTATATAGACTCAGAGGGAGTCAAGCTTCAAAGGGAGCATGGAGACTCAGAGTGAGAATGATCTCAGAGAGGATCATATGGGAAAAAGAGACATCTTCCAGGACTGATAGACAGATGCCTTCATGAGTTGAGAAGACTATATCGTAGATTCAGAGACTTCTAGGAGATGTGAAATCTCCTGGGAAGATTCCCATGTTTTAGTAACATAGGAGGAAGCCAGTCAGAAGGACTAGGATATGGAGTTTTCCTTGAGACCAGAAGAGAAGTTAGTGGTGACTTCCAAGATTGATTTAGTAGATCAGTCATGTTGCAGATAATAGTATAAAGATGTACAAAGCTTGATTTGTGTCCAAAGGATTCTCCCAGCAAGAGGGAGAATACTAGTAATAAGAAGAAGTATAAATAGAACAACCATGATCCATTAAAAGAGGTCGATGCAGTATGAGATTCAGAGGGATAAAATGAATCTGTTATCATGATAGAGTAGAGGAGCTACTCTCAGAGTTCAGCAGCTGCAGTGAGAATGGAGCAGTCATTCTCAGTTTGAGAAAAAGAAGTTGCAGGTGCAGAGTCCCAATTCCATAAGGAACAATTGCAGAGAGAGTATAGAACATGCTCTCAGACAGTGAGATAGATAGTGGTTTTTGAAAAGCACATAGAGCTAGAACATGATTGAGAAGATTGAGTTGCAGTTAAGCAAGTGTACCATTTTGGTACAATTTGATGTGAAGATTGGTTCGTTGATATATTTGAAGAACACAAGGACAAATACATGTTTTGTGGTGAACACATTGAGTCAGTACATGACTGATCCTAGACATGTTCACCCGATTATGGAAAAAAATGTGATAATGTACGTAAAGGGTACAATCAATTATGGACTCGGATATATCTTGGATTGGGAGATAAGATTGTAGGGCTACGCAGATTCAGATTGGGAAAGCAGTGCCATAGACTGGAAAAGTACATTCGGATGTTACTTTAGTATGGGATCAATTGTTATCTCGTGGCTCGGTGAGAAGAATACCTGTATGGCACTCATTTTCATAGAGGCACAGCATGTGACAGCATGGTCAACTTGTAGTGAAGCAATGTGGCATTGGAAGTTGATTACATAAATGGTTTGATCTCAAATTGGAGGAAACATGTATCTTTTATGACAACCAGAGTTGCATAAAGTTGTTAGTGAACCTAGAGTGTCATGACAAATCCAATCATATCGAGATAAAATACCACTATGTCTGGGACATGGTACAAAAGGGAGCAGTAAGACTCCAATATATTTCCACCGATGAACAAGTAGTAGATGTGTTGACCAAGCCCCTGTCTAAAGTCAAGTTCGATTATTTCATAGAAAATCTTGGAGTGATCCAGAAAGACTTCCCTAGTAGTGGGAAGTGATGTGTTCCCCAGTAGTAGGAAGTGATGTGTTCCCCAGTAGCGGGAAGTGATGTGTTCCCCAATAGAGGGAAGTGATGATATCCTCAGTAGAAGAAATCTACCCCAACGCAGGTTGATAACCCCAACGCAGGCTGGTACGCTACTCCAACGCAGGCTAGTGTGCCACCCCAACACAAGTTGGTAACCCCAACGCAGACTGGTACACTACCCCAATGTAGGTTTTTAACCCCAACGCAGGCTGGCACGTTACTCCAGTGAAAGTGAAGAACTTTCTGTGATATATAGATTCGTGATTGACAACAAGGCATTGACCAAGTATGCATAAGCGCAGAAGCAGTGATGTTGACCGTGATAAGAAGAATACCTTCCTTGCTAAGAGGGAGTGTTGAAGATTGAGTAGCTTCATAAGATATCCTTATTGTATTTGACCAAGACAAACCCTAAATAATATTATTATATTATATATTTTTAACTAGGCCTTATTGTTCCTTTGTAAAAGTCATACCTATTGTGCCTTGAAAATTAAATGTAAATTAAGAGGGTAAAGTGATAGGTCAACCCGTACCTAATTAAGGGAGGCCAGACTACTATTTATAAAGGAATATAGCACATCACTTGAACACACACTCATAAGCTCTGCAACAAGAGGAAAAGTGTGCAAGCCTTGGAGGAGAAGCTACTACAGCTAGGTGTGACATCAAGGAAGGTTTTTGGTCTATCTCTTGGATACATCTTGGTTAAGTGGACCCTTTCCTAGTGAAGGTTTAGAAGAGGATATTCTTCTTTGTTAGTTCTCTCTTGGATAGAAGCATTGTTCTTGGTTGGCTAATCTATATTGAGGAAGTTTGTTGGGTTTTCTTCCCCGAGAGGGTTTCCTAGGATAATCTTTGTGTTTATCATGTTTTTGTGATTGCCTCTCTTTCAGTGATCTTATATATGTAGTTAATATGCTAAATGGTTGTAATAATAAAGAAGAACTGTAATTGTTAGCTGCATAAGTAAAATATCAACAAAGAGAAGGAAGGAACATTGGAAAAGGAGTTTCTAGGTATGGGATGCTACTCAGAGAATGAAGAGGTTTAGGGAAGCTTGCTAAAATTTTGTCAGTGTGATCTTGCACCTCATTTCTTCTTCCTCATCTATTCCCTCAATGGTGCATTTATACCATCTTTGAGAGGATAAGGAGGTTGAATTTTGTTTGGTACGGTCTCAGAGAGGTTGGGAAACAAGCCCAACTGAAACCCTGCCCAAAAATATGGAATTATTTTATTTTTCACATTTTTTAGGGAATCTGCGAGTTGTAAGCTAGAAAGGCATGGATGTCCACATGTTTCACAAAGTGATGCAGGAGAATCGCTCCACATCAGCACGTGCCCGCTGTCTATCACGTTGGTAGGAGCAGAGAGGTGCCCACCATCTCATTTTTGCCTCGAAATTCAAATGTAATTAAGCCAATTAATGTTGTCAGGATGGAAGAGCCAAGTCGTTATTTCGCATAGGCTATAGATGAGGTCACCTTAAGTGGTTGATGGTAGGAGGGATCTAGATCCGATTCAGACTAGATTTCCACTCATTGTAATCTTCCTCATTAGATAGGCATTTTGATGGTGATTAGACACCACTAGTGTAGCTTGGAGGGAAGGCTCGTCGACCACCTCTTGTATAAATCCTTGTAACATATGCCCAGTGGAGGTTGTTGAGAGGTTGTTGAAGATTGATTGTAAATCATTGTAAGCTAAGAGGAGATTTGAGAGTCGAGACTCAGTTGCAGTCTGGACTCATATATTGTAATTGACATTATGTCTTTAATATAAAAGAACAGATTCCACTGTTTGCAACTTTATGTGTGATGGATGTTATTGATGAATGTCATTTATGTTTATTGGTGTGTTTATGCTATAGATGTGTATGTTAGATTTCATATGCAGGGATAGATATAGAGTCCTCTATCTGTGAGTTTGATGGATTATGTATGGGTTCTTTAGGCTAAGTGTAAGGAGTGCGCGACAGAGTGTTGAAACTCTATGAGCCAATGCAAGGAGTGTGTATATGAACTCTTTCGAGTCAGAGGAGAACGTGCCAGGAGGGAACACTAGGATAACTCACATACTTAAGGGAGAACCTCAAGGTTGTTGAATACTTTGGAGGAAATTCTGCGCAAAAGTAAGCGTAGCACAGAGTTGTTGAACACTCTGTAGGACTTTGCCAGGAGGGCATTAAGCAGGTGCAAGTGTGCAAAGAACCAACACATTCTGAAGTGTTGGAGAAATGGAGGGAAACCTAGAGTTACTGAACAGTTTGAGGGAGAGAATCTCTGCAAGTGTGCATTGAGCGGATGAAGGAGTTACCATGGTAAACCTGAAGGATTTCGGGGAAGAGGAGTAAGACCTATGCAAGGAGTGCATTAGGCCAACACTTAGGTAAGTGTTGTGAGAAGTCGTCTGAAGGCTCAATCGAGAACAAGGAGTGTGCCAAAGACAAATTAGGTTCATCTTACAAGCTCGGGAGAAAGAGCATCGAGTTTCCAGTAGGGAACCAAAAAGTTCTTTGAAGGACGCAGGAGGGTTGAGAACCTTAAAGGTTCAAGCCAACAAAATCTCAGAATAGTTAGCGTCGTTGCGCGCAGAGTTTCTGCAAGTAGTGCAAGAAACTGAGCACAATCCAAGTCTCGGACAGCGAGAAAAGCATTGAGTGTTCATAGGAGTAAGAACTTGTCAAAGTCCTGAAGTCCCGAAGCCAAGCGGGAATGCCCATCATTAGGAGAATACAGGTAGCGAAAGGTCAAAAGATCCAGGAGATAGAGTTATAGAAGATTTGCATAGAGAAAAGGGTGATCTTTGCGAAGCCGCAAAGAGCGGAGCGAGTCTGGATCGTTAGATCCAGAAGGACATGTGGCAGAGATCCACATATTTCGGAGAAGTGGTGCTCTAGAAG
Organism: Picea engelmannii; assembly: GCA_009831015.1. NCBI lineage: Eukaryota > Viridiplantae > Streptophyta > Pinopsida > Pinales > Pinaceae > Picea > Picea engelmannii. The sequence goes on along the minus strand of ML816299.1, from coordinate 130,077 downwards.
AAAAAGGAGAGTAGAGAGGAAAGACTCATGAAGGCCAGAGTTCGAAACAGATCACCGTAGTGGATATAAGGAAGTGACGGGGACCGTTGATCCTCACACCAGTTGTGTTCGCTAATTCAGAGTTCGGGGAAATAGGAGTTGGTTTTCGAGAAAAGGTCGAAGCCCGAAGCCTGAAGTGCCTTTTAGGGTTTAGCCCCCAGTCACAGCCCAATTTCATATGGGAGAAGGGCCTATCACAAAGAGCTAGTGCCCGTGGTTAAATTTCTTTAAAGGGGATAAGGAAGAGTCACGGGTCTAGTAGAACCTGCACCTTGGGGAAAGAGGGACCTGTGATAATTGAATAGGGTTCCAGCAGGGAACCAAAGATTCAATCTGACTCAAGTGATTGAACGATCCTAGACCGGGAGGTCGATCATCCCCCGAGGAGAGAAAGGAAGAGAAGGGGGGGTTTATGCCAGAGTGGTATCAGAACTTAAATTCTCCTGTAGACAGAAGGTGAAGAGAGATGGAGTGTGATGCTCTGTAGATATTGTTGCAAGGTGTGCAACATATGGTAGATAGTCAAGTGGACTGAAGGTGAAGAAAGATGGCTATTGAAATCCATAAGTGTAGTCAAGGAGAAGAATTCTTGTAGAAGAGAAAAGTGGAATTTGACAAGGAGCTCAGTGAAATCCGAGAAAATATGGAGAAGCTAGCATTGAAGATGCAGCATGAGAAAAAGGTATGCTGGAGGTACAAATGGCCTCTGAAAAAGACAGCCAAGTGGCATGTTCAGAATTTGTTGGCCAGAAGGAAGCAACATGTGTTCAAAAGGTGGATGAGGCATATTGAGAACCTCTGTGATGAGGAAAAGAGATATGTAATAAGTATCGTATATTTCCAGGTGGGAAATGAGAAGAGATTAGTGGATCTCATAAAATTCCAGGAGGGCAGAGGAGACATCCCAATTTTCCAGGTGGGAAAGGGAGAAGAGATGAGCTCAGTTGAGATTTCATGTCAGCAAGGGGTGTTGACAGATGGAAAGGAGGTGGAATAAAGGCCTCATCCATCTGAAGATTCATGTGGAGTTGCAAGACACGTGAATGAAAATGATGAGAATTTAAATACTTCTGTCATAGCAGAGGAAGATCAAAGCAGCGTTCTGATCATTGGAGGAATTGAGATATTCTTGCCAAGAAGCCAAGGAGAGGTTAGCATATGTGTTGTGGATGCAGCAGTAGAAGGACGACAAGTTGAGACAGTCATAGAGAAGAAGGAGAAGATATTAAATTCTTCCCCAGCTGAAGAGGAGCACCCAACCAAGTTGCTCACTCAGTGGGACACAGAGTTGAAGATGTCGGAGGATTGGTTGGACAATCTAGAACCAGAAGATGGCTTCCAAGAGATAGCCAAACCAAAGGAAATGTGCTAGCCTAAGGAACAACTGGAAGAAGATGGAGTTGTACCAGCAGGAGAACTCGCAGAAGCTAACCTACTAGAGGAGGTAGCTGAGCAACATCTCAGTAAGGATCCTGCAAAACTGGAGTCTGCAACAAAGTGGCAAGATAGTGCCACAGGAGATGGAGAAAATAGCAGGGGAGATCATATTGATCTACCCATTGATAAGAAGGAAGTGCAGTAGGGAAGGCTACATAAAGGGATCCATCCAGTTGACAAGCTAGACAGAGAGATAGAAGCGATAAGAAGGTTGATGTTGAGATCAACACAAGATACTGTTAGTGGGAGGAAGCTGAGCAAAAGAGAACCTGCAAGAGCAGCAAGGGAGAAGCAACAAAGCAAAGGAGAAAGAGGACAGTTCCAGGGGAAACTTTGGGATCTAGGAGGATTTGAATAGAGATGGGAATCTCATGAGTTTGTTGGATTATGTCTGGGTTCTTTAGGATAAGTGCAAGGAGTGTGAGACAGTGTATTGAAACTCTATGAGCCAATGCAAGGAGTGTGTATCTGAACTCTTTCGAGTCAGAGGAGAACATGCTAGGAGGGAACACTATGATAACTCACATACTCATGGGAGAACCTCAAGGTTGTTGACTACCTTGGAGGAAATTTTGCACAGAAGTAAGTGTAGCACAAATTTGTTGAACACTCTGTAGGACTCTGCCAGGAGGGAATTAAGCAAGTGCAAGTGTGTAGAGAACCAACACATTCTGAAGTGTTGGAGAAATTGAGGGAAATCTAGAGTTACTGAACATTTTGAGGGAGAGAATCTTTGCAATTGTGCATTGAGCAGATGAAGGAGTTCCCTTGGTAAACCTAAAATATTTCAGGGAAGAGGAGTAAGACCTGTGCAAGGAGTGCATCAGGCCAACACTTAGGTAAGTGTTGCGAGAAGCTGTCTGAAGGCTCAATCGAGCACACGGAGTGCGCCAGAGACAAAGTAGGTTCGTCTTACAATCTCGGGAGAAAGAGCATTGAGTTGACAGGAGGGCACAAAAAAGTTCTTTTAAGGACGCAAGAGGGCCGAGAACCTTAAAGGTTCGAGCCAACAAAATCTCAAAAGAATTAGCGTCGTCACACACAAAGTTTCTACAAGGAGTGCAAGAGGTTGAGAACAGTCCAAGTCTCAAACAGTGAGAAAAGTGTTGAGTGTGCACAGGAGTAAGTACTTTTCGAAGTCCAAAAGTCTTGAAGCGAAGCGAGAATTCCCATCGTCAAGAGAAGACAGGTGGTGAAATGTCAGAAGATCTGGGGGATAGAGTTCAGAAAGATTTGCATAGAGAAAAGGGTGATATTCACAAAGTCGCGAAGAGTGGAGCGAGTCTAGACCGTTAGATCCAGAAGGACATGTGGCATAGATCCACATATTTTGAAGAAGTGGTGCTTCAGAAGAAAAAGGAGAGCAAAGCGGAAAGACTCCCAAAGGACGAAGTCCAAAATAGATCATCGTCGTGGATCTAAGGAAGTGACGGGGACTGTTGATCCTCACACCAGTTGTGTTCGCTAATTTGGATTTCAGGGAAATAGGAGTTGGTTGTTGAGAAAACGTTGAAGCCTGAAGCACCTTTCAAGGTTTAGCTCCGGGTCACAGCCCGAGGTCATATGGGAGAAAGGCCTAACGCAGAGAGCTAGCGCCTATGGTTAAATTTCTTCAAAGGGGGAAAGGAAGAGTCGCGGGTCTAGTAGAACCTACACTTTCGGGAAAGAGGGATTTGTGAAAATTGAATAGGGTTTCAGCAGGGAACTGAAGATTCGATCTAATTCAAGTGATTGAATGATCCTAGACCGGGCGGTTGAGCATCCCCCAAGGAGAGAAAGGAAGAGAGGGGGGGGTATGCGTCACAAAGGAAACCCGTATATATAAGAAAAAGTCATGTTTTTTAAGTGACTCTGATGAGGGAAGTTGGGATTTTGATTAGCAAGCTAGGGAAAAGGGTTGGGCCATGTCACAAATGCATAGATGTGGAAATTTGTGCTATAACAATTGGTGTAGGAATCTCACACAAAAGGTCACATGCATGCTCCCCTCAATTTCACATTCATAACCCTGATTCCTAAGTCTGACTCCCCCCAGTCTCTAGAAGAATTCAGACCAATATCATTATGCAATTACATATACAAGGTGGTGGAAAAAGTAATTGCTATAATAACAAAGTCTATTCTCTTGCTTCAATTTCTAGAGAACAATTTGGATTTCTAGAAGGAATACATATTCATGAAGCTATTGGAGTGGCATAGGAAGTTATTTACAGTATAAAATCCAAGAAAGCAAAAGGAGCAGTCTTAAAGATAGACCTATTAAACGAGTATGATAGAGTAACTTAGTTATGTATAAGGTTCCTACTAAGCCATATATGGTTTGAAGTGCCTTTCATCAACCAGTTAATGAGATGCATCGCGGTCGTATCTTTTGCGATGCTTATCAATGGGGATGTGTCCCCTTTCTTTCATGCAGAATAAGGCCTTAGATAGGGTTTCCCCCTGTCTTCCCTCCTCTTCCTCATGGTTGTAGAGGGACTCGATAGAGCACTTGAAGATGAAAAAATATGAGGTGAGTTCCATGGTATTTCTATTTCCCCCACTTTACAGCTAACACACCTCCTTTTCGTGGATGATGTATATTTTTTTTCAATGGGCTCTGAGGGGATGTGGAAAAATTGCATATCATCCTAGATACCTTTGGTCGGGTGACAAGTATGCAAATAAACGAGAGAAAATAAACTCTATCGGTCCACAAGCTGGAGGAACTAGAGTTGATCTACTATCGTTCCTCCTTTCCTTATGAATTTAAGGACTTTGACACATGTCTAAATTTTTTAGGACTTCAACATAAGCCAAACTACTACAAGAAAGAATATTGGCACTGGCTAATAGAAAAACTGGAAAAAAAGGCTAAAATTATAGAGTTTCATATAGCTCTCTCGAGCAGGTCGATTGGTACTAGTCAAATCGTTTTGGAGGCCATCCCATTTTATTGGATGTCTCTAGCCTGGATCTCCAAAGGTGTATTAGAAAAAACAAGGAGAATTTGTTTCAATTTCTTGTGGGTCGGCACTCATGAACATTTCGTTCTACCATGGGTTAAATGGGAATCTTTGGTTGCTCCAAAATTGCATGGAGGATAAGGATTAAAAAAATATTTCTCTTCTCCAAAGCCTCGGCACACAAATCCAACTAGAGATTGGTTACATCAGAAAGATCGTGGATGAAGGTGGTAACACACAAATACATTCACCTAGAATCGATGGAGGACTGGATCAGAAACCTGATAAAAGAGAGGCATATCTTCTCAATCATTTGGAAGGTGGCCATAAAATCCTTTCATGTTGTTGGGGAGGGATTAACATGGATAATATGAAACATAACAAAGGCACATATTGGAACAGACCCATGGATGGGTAGTGGGGACAATCATCTTCTCTCCTTATCCTTGACCCAACAACTGCACACCCAAGGATACTTTTATATCAATTAGATAGTGGACCGAGAATCTCTACCATTTGGATCCAAGAGTGGAAGGACTCAACTTAGATGGGACTAGGGGAGGATTTCTCTAAACATTAGACCAACTATATCAGGGCTCTCAAAGTATCCCATATTCGATAACAGACAAGGAAGATGAACAAGTCTAGAAACATGCCCCACATGTCATATACACTATGAAATTGGGGTACATTCATCTCAACATAGAAATCCAACAAAGGGAGCCATTTTGGTGGTGGAGAGGTCTATGGAAGATAAGATTCCCCCTAAAAGCCCACATTTTTATATGGTGTTTGATTGCCAACAAAGTACCCACATGGGACACGATGAAACATAGACAACTAGAGGGCCTGGGGTGGTGCTCCTTGTGCAAAGCTAATGAGGAAACAGTGACACACCTCTTTATAATTTTCCCTTTTTTAAAACAAATATGGAAGGAGTGTTCCAAATTGGGCCAAGAATGCATCTAGCAGGGTCTGTCAGTAGAAGAAGTCTAGCAAGAGTGGATTTCCAAGGCCTCAAACCGTAATTACAAGGAACTCTCATTGATCCTCAGTAGGGGTGCTTGGTTAGCTAGGAACTCTTCCATATTCCAGATAATTGCTCAATCCCAGAAATTATAGCAGCACAAGGCCTTAACATACTATCACACTTTCCACAAGAAAAAGGGACGGGCACAATTTGAATAGTTCAAGAAGAACAAGTGGACTCTATAAATCCATGGGCTTACTTTGATGGAGCTTCAAAAAAAAAAACAACAGTGTGGAGGGGGTGCAGTGCTCTATCTCTTAGACGGTCACTTCTTTAAACTCGAAATGGGGCTGGGATCTGGTCATTAAAATTGTTGTTACTCTTTGTAGAGGGAAAGGGCGTCAAAGCCCTTCACATTTTTTATGATTCAATAGCAGTCATTAACTCAACCCGGAAATCACAGAAATGTCACAACATTTTTCTTCTTTCTTTACTTAAAGAAGTTTCCAAAATCCTAGACACTTTTGATTATTTCTCTCTGTGGCATGTCTACAGGGAGTGTAACTCGAAGACATATTTTCTCTCTAAAGCAGGGATACAAATGGATTACGAGCAATGTATGATTGTTGAATTCAAAGATGGAACTCACTATAAGTTCTACCATGGGACATTTATTGATATGCAAGCCCCTTTTGACATTTATTTACAGCCTTAAGTATTTGGAGATTACAATGTTTTTTCCTGTCTTATTTGGACTGCAAACTCTAGATCTCAATCTGCTTATGATCAATTTTTGATAGACTCTTTCTAGACTGTTTTTGTAAAAACATTGGGGATGTAATATTGGCAAAGCTTCCAGCTACTCTATTTTTTTTTTGTTTCTCTTCGCAGGACTTAGAAGTTTATCCCTACAGTTTTTGTGAAATACATGATCACGTGTATTCTACATAATGTAAATTTATTTTCTCTTCAGATGAAATAAAATTTATGTTTTTTTCTTAGGATATATATATATACACACACTCCCCCTTAATTACGACCATTAATGCTTCAACAGTGATAACAACTAAATTATGTCTATGGAACTCAAACACATCTCTTGCCAATAGCTTTGTAAATATCAGCAAATTGATATTTTGATTTACAAAATTCATTAACAAAAGATGTATTTGGATGTATTTGAGTTTCATAGATAGAATTAAGAATTAAGGTGTTATAATTGTTGAAACACTTAATAATCTTAAGAAAGAGTATTGAAATATGGTAATTACTCTTATAATTAATGTTTTAGTTGTAAATTAGTTGTAAAAAGCTCTATAAGAAATCTTCTTATTCTCTAAACAAATTGTCATTGATGTCGCCCCTATAAATGACTATGTGGGCGTTCGAGTCATCCAATATGCATATCCAAAGGAATTGCTATATTTGAGGCAGAATAATGGCAATGACTCTCTCCATAAACAGAGCACAACGAGCCTTCTATCTTCAACACTTCCGGCTTTCGCAAATATACAGAGTGCTCACTTATCTAAGTAAGAGCGCCCAGATCTGAAGCTCCGTCTCATGGATCTGAGTGAAAGCTCTCATATCTGAAGTTCTGTCTCACGAATCTGAGCAAGAGTGCTCAGATCTGAAGTTTTGTCTCACGAATATGAGCGAAAGCGTTCAAATCTAAAGCTGAGATTGAACGTTTTTGTCTTAGCAAACACTTCGGCTCTGAGTTGACTCTCAATTTGCTTTCGTATCATCTGCAGAAGCGATCTTATCAAGATCCAACGTTCTCATCTGTTCTTCCCATCCACAGATCTACAAATTCTTCTTTTGCTCGATAACATTCCTCTCTAATTTGTTACGGCTGCAGCGAAGGGAAGTGAAATGGCGTGGCTAGGGTTTTGCTCGATAGCACTCCTCTCTAATTTGTTACGGCTAAAG
>ML816299.1:77536-108391 GCA_009831015.1 Picea engelmannii | reverse complement strand
TGCTCATGTTCTTATGAGGCAAGGTGATATTTCAAGTTGGTGAAAGAAGAAGAAGGGTGGCGCATCTCTTGGAGGAGGATTTTCTGTATTGGTTGAGTTATCTCTTGAACATTTGTACAAGCTTTCATGATAAGGAAGTTTTGTTGGGTTTTCTTCCCCTAGAGGGTTTCCCAGGATAAATGCTGTGTCTATTGTGGATGTGTATTTCTCAGTGATCTTGTTCATATTATGCTCTTATCTTATGAAATGCAAAGAATTATAATATCAGCATAAAACATTAACACCCTTTACATCACAAATAGGGTTACAGGTAAGTCTGACTCTTGTACAATATAGCAAGGGATGTCATACACCCACTAGTGCTCAGCCACTAGGGGCACATCCATATGTTCTCAGCCACAAGGATGTCCACATCTCTATCTCACTGCGTCTCACAAGAGAATCACACTCACTAGTGCTCAACCACTAGGATCACATTCACCTGTGCTCAACCGCATGCATGTCCAACTTAGCAGATCTCTTTCTCATTGTGTCTCACAGGAGAATCACACTCACTAGTTCTCAGCCACTAGGATCACATTCACAGTTCCTCAGCCACAGGCATGTCCAACTCAACAGATCTCTTTCTCACTATGTCTCACAGGAGAATCATCTGGAGTATCACATCATCTCAACTCTCTGCACAGAGCAGACCAGTACATCATTGCATCTCTGTCTAAGAGAGAACGACACACCCAACTCATGAAATTCCTCACATAGGGGCACACAATATTCCATCTCCATCTCATAGAGTAACCACACACCTAGCTCAGGGGCTTCCTCACCCCACATAGGGGCACACAACGTTCCATCTCTTTCCCAGAGAGGAACCACACACCCATCTCATGGGCTTCCTCACCCCACATAGGGGCATACATTGTTCCTTCTTTGTCTTAGAGAGGAACCTCACACCCATCTCATGGGCACACCCAACTCTTGGGCTTCCTCACAAGCTGACTCACTCAGTTTCTATCCTGGAGGATGTCTCACGCAATTGTAATCATCAACACTCCCTCTCAGCAAGGGAGGCATTCTCCATCAGGCCAAGTCTTGTACAAAAGTAATTGACCTTTGTATTAGTTGTAGTCATCAACAATCCCTCTCATCTAGGGAGGTATTCTCCACCAAGCTAGTTTCTCACGGAAGTACTTGAACTTCGTATTGGCAAGCGGTTTGGTGAAGATATCTGCAATTTGCTCATGTGTAGGAAGGTACTACACATGTATTTATTTCCTCTACAACATGTCTCTGATATAATGATATTTTTTCTCAATGTGTTTCGATCTATCATGAAACAAATGGTTCTCAGAGAGCTTCACATAGCTCTAGTTATCACAATGAATAATAATAGGATCCATCTCATGATCCAATAAATCTGTCAGAAGCTTGTGAAGCCACACTTCTTTGCAGACTTCCACACTCAATGCTATATACTTTGCTTCTACATTACTCAAGGCCACAGATATTTGTTTCCTGTTGCACCAGGAAACCATGGCAGACCCCAAGGTAAAACAACAACTGAACGTGCTCTTCCAGTCCACTGCGCTCCCTGCCCAATCGGCATATCCCTGCAAACTCAAGTCTACACTGGAGGCATATCTCAGGCCATATCCAAATGTGCTTCGTAGGTATCTCAATACATGTCTTGCTGCTATCCAGTGTGTCTGTCTCGGTTGACTCATGAAATGGCTAAGAACATTTATTGCATAGCATATATCAAGTCTGGTGTTAACCAGATACATCAGTGGTCCAATAAGTTGTGTATCAATATCGTATGAATCATCATCATTCATTTTCTTCAAATCCATCACCATCGGTGTAGGCATGGATTTGCATTCAATCATATTGAACTTATTTAATATCCCCACTGTATATTTTCCTTTACTCAGGAAAAATCTCATCAGTCCTCTGCCATACTTCTTGTCCCAAGAAGTAGTGCATCATACCTAGATCCTTCATCACGAAATCAGAAGTCAAAGATTGCTTGTATCCAACAACATGGCTTCTTGAACAAGTCATTAAAATTAGGCTCTCGTCACCAAAAATGTAATACTATAGGTTTGGATCAACAACACAATTGGTGAAACCCAAACTTATCAAGAATCCATCCATCTGATTTGGTTTCCAACTCATGGATGGTAGTAAGGATGGAAGTGCATCGGGCTTATTGGATCAAGTGTCTCATCATAGACAACTCCCTATGTTTGTGGGAATCCTCTATCTATCGATATCGCTTTGTATTTCTCGACACTTCCATCAGTTGCATGCTTGATCTTATAGATCCACTTGAAAGTCACCACAAACTTCCCTTCTGGTCTCAGAAGAATATCTCATACGTCATTCTTTAATATATATTGGTATTCTTTTGTCATGGCATCTTTCCATACATGTTCACATGTCGCTTCTCCATGACAAGAAGGATCAGAATCAATGATGTGGCTCATGGTTGAAGGGTAGCTCAAAAATGTCTTTGCTCTCTCGACATGTGCCTTGAGGGGCTTGTATGTTCCTCTGCCTCTTGCATATTTTTTCAAGCCTAGGAAGACATTTTATTCCCTACTGTAATATCTCTGGGCATATAAAATGAAGCAACTGGATCGACTGTGTTATCCCCACCTTTTAGGGATAACTAGGAGATCGTGTCTTGAGGCCCACAGGTCCTAGACATGGAGTACCGAGAGAAGGATTGACCTGAGCATGGCCCTGGAGGGCCCGCCTTTTCTTCATTCATCATTTTTTGTATTGTCATTAGCAGCAACATCCATCACCATCGGCTTGATCCTGTATCAGAAGATGTTCTTGCTACATGAGGTAATTGGCCCAGGTATCATGGTATACTTTTGATCATTGAAACCTTTAAATATATGCATCTGATTCTTTTTATCTATAACAATCTTCTTGGATCTTACATTAGCCCACTTGACCATGCTTGGGGAAATTGACAGGGTGCCCTAGCAAGCCTATGCCCATAGGTCTTGGTTTGCCACTGGGGGGATTTCTGAAAAGCCATCGTCCACTCCCATAATAGCACCACGGTTTCATCTTATCTCCCACTCATTTATCCTATTCCCCTTGTCCGAGCATTGGGTTGACCTATTTGTAGGATTGCATCTTATCTCATGGGAAGAAGGGGCTAAAGGCCCAAAAGGTAAAAGCAACCGGTAAAAGACAAAAGCCTAGAAATAAAACCTCAAGATGCTTCGCCCAGGGATCCCCGAGAAGGCAATAAAAATCCTCTCAGCAAGAAACAAGAGGGACCCAAAAAATAACAAAACAAGACCTAGTCAGAGGATAGGGGGTCTCATCACGAGCCAGCCTATTAGGTCCATGGGTACCTAATAGTATGACATTGCCACCATTTGGTTACCATGCCAGGGCAGTGACCTTTGGTTTCATGGCCAAGGGAAAGGGGGTCTCATCACGAGCTAGCCTTCTCATTTTTATGAAAGTAGTTATTGGTAACATTGTTAGCTCTGGTCACCATGCCAAGGTAGTCTTCCCTAGTTAGTTCTTGAACAAAAAAAGAAAATAAAAGAATAAAACAAGAATAAAAAGAATAAAGGCAAGAATGGGCTTGGAAAAAATGCATCCATGACAGGTATAGCTCACCTTCTACAAAGGCACCCACAGGAAACACTTATGCATCCTTGGCCCTCACTACACCCACATGTTTGGACATCCCCTAACCACATCACCTCACTTACATGGCTTGGATGAGATATTTATGGAAACTTTCCTTTTCTTGTGGACACTAGCCCAATAGGACGCCTTGTCCTTTTCTCCAATCTTGTATTGCAGGTTTTTGTAATGTCTTTAAGCTATTGACTGATGTATTAGTGGTTTTATGCATATGTTTAATAATATTGATGATGATATGTGATTGACATTTCTATGATCCCTGTGACTGATGAGCCCATGGAGGGCATAACTTTTGATGTGCAGGACCATGCCCGATGGACAGGTACCATTTGGACCAGTACACATGGGGAGATGACCAGTTCAGACCTCCATGGGGCTGAGGAGCCCACCAAATGGATGTTGGGACCCCATCAGGGGGCAGAGACAAGACATATCTTGATTAGGGGTTTTCCACCTAAGAGTAAGGGGACGTTCCACCAAAGACATTCCGGCAGGACTAGACCTAGGGGGAATGACCCCTTTTCAGTGGAACAATAGCCTTGGACACTTTGGGAGGCAGACTGGGTAGCAGTGGAATGTGTGGCATGTTGGAGAGGTCCCTGGGGGACTAACATTTTGCTCCTGGATGTCTCATTTGCCTTGGAAAGGGCTAGTGCCTCCCTTGAAGGGGATTTTACTCTCTTTTCTTCTTAATTAGGGTTTTTACTTAGAATTTGATGTAAAAACAGTATGATTTTGACATTATGGCCTTGTCGGCCTTTTTATGACCTAAAAATTAAAATTAGGTCATTGATACAGTATATATTGAGGATTTTGATCCTCATTTTATCATCACAACTTACTCACTCGTATTGAGGTCTGATTTTCTCACCCTATTTGGGTTATTGGCTAATTTAAGGAAGGTGCACTTGTTGAAGGAAGAGATTTTTAGCATTCTATGGTGTTTTTCTTGAAGGAAGGTGTTACAACTAGGGTTTGCATGGTTATTATTTATGGATTGTAAGTATTTTTCTGCAAAACTTCTTAAATGAATGGTTGTAGTCTTATTTTCTTGCATGTATTTATAATTTTCTGAATCAAAACCCTAGGTGAAAATCACACAAGTAGGTCCTTGTCTCATGTCCCCTGATAGAAAAGCTTTTAGCCATTGAAGAAGAAGAAGAAGAGAGCCTACCCATAGCTACACTCATTTTTCTTCCTCCCTTTAGATAGTCGTACCATTTTGACTTCAAGAGGAAGAAAACATCCCAGGCCTAGGTCATCTACACTTAGGGTCATTTTATTTTAGGGTTTGATGAAAGAGCCTTTCCTTAGCAACAATATCCCTCTTTAATCCCTCTTGTCTTGTTTTAGTATTTCATTTGAGCTAGCTATTTGCCAGGAAGGAGGAGAGAGCACAAGGCCTTGCTTTAGCAACACCAGAGTGAGCCTCTCTCCCCTAGGGTTATGATTTTGAATCCATGCTTTAGTAGCACTCCAAAACTTATCCCTCTAGTCCTTTAAAATATCACCCCCTTCAACTCTTGCGTACTTCACTTATGACTCCATTAAACCCTAAGGCACTGATCTAAGTCCTCCAAAGTTGAAGTAAGAACTTGATCTAAACACTCTCAAAACTTTTCAATTTAAACCCTAACTACACTAACCCTAGCTCTAGCTAACTTACTAACCCTAGTTGTTGATGTCATCCTTGGTTATTACATATTTAATGCAGCAACGTTTCATTTTATGAGCAATTGAATGCTAGTTAAAGGCATTAATTTTGTTAAGTATCGATTTGTTGCATTGAATGTCTTACCGTTCTAGTATTTATTGGTGAAGTGGCATTTACTTTCAAGCGCTATTTTGCAAACATTGACTTCGTCAACATTTACTTTCAAATTTCTTATACTTAATATCAGATAGTCTTATGAAGTACTAACCCATCGAAATATAGCTTGCATATATCTGTTTGTTGTTGTCTTGTTCCAGGTAGGTGTTCTTCATTGGGGATTTACTTCATTATTGGTTGTTTAGCCGAGACTTTTTGTTTGGGTGGTGACTTGCGAGGGGGAAAGTTTGTCCTTATTTCATTATCCTTCTGCCTCCTCAAAACCACAGGTCACCGGGGATGTCTCCCCTGGGCCTAACCTCCCTAAAGAGAAAGAACCTCCCCATCGTGGTGACATTGGGTGGGATAGGTTCTTGTTACGCCAGTTTGGCCTTCGATCTTATATCCATTTTCCTAGCTACAAATTGTGCGATAACATTTTGGCGCCATTGCCGGGGAACACTGAGTCAATTCTCCTAAGAAGAAAAATCTTTTCGGTAAGCCTTGCCTCAGAGCCTTATCTTACAATCTTACCTGGCGACTCCACTAGGGTGTTTTCCCTATTTCTTTTATAGTTTCAAGAAAACTATCTGGCGACTCCACTGATGACAAAGCCAATGATGACTTCAAAATGGGATCCCGGGAACTACAAGCCTTTAGACATGAGTAACATCCTGGGGTACCCTCAAAAAATTCCCTTTGAATACATAAATTTGCTCCCTGGATTCATTGGTGGTGATAGAGAGAGAGCTAACTATCACATGAGAAACTTCTGGAATTTCTTCCTATCCTACCCGGTTGATGATTATGCTGAAGACGTGGTCATGAAAATTTTCTCTGCCACTCTTTCTTGCAATGCCAAAGAGTGGTATGACAACCTCCCTGATGCCAGCATCATGACTATGGAGCATTTTGAGAAAGTTTTTCTCGAGAGATGGGGTATCCAACAAGAAGACAACCCAATATTATTAGAAGAACTCAAGCACATAAGACAAGTTGAGAATGAAACTATCAGAGACTTCCATATTAGATTTGAGAACATGCTATATCATATTCCTGAGATTCATCATCCCGAGGAGAGATACCTGGTCCATCTCTTTACTCATGCACTTTTGGGATATTTGAGTTTCACTCTTGATAAAATGACCCCAAGGACACTCAATGAAGCTTACTACATGGATGTAGTGATTGAGGAGAATATATCCTCGTTTGATATAGGATACCTCTTTACCATAAGTACTGTCAATGGAGAGAATTTGTTTACCCTTGAGAGCTTCATCATTGATCTCCAAGAAGAAGGGGAACAAACCACAGATCGACAAGGGATTGTTGAAGAAATAGCTGAGGAGATGGAACCCAATAACGAAGTATCAACATGCCCTCTTCCTCTTGATGAAGAGATCCATAATTCTTCTCCACCTGCACAACAACAAGACGATAAGGTTAGTTTCTTTCCTTTTCAATATTTTGATGATACCTTATTTCATGATTCAGAGAGTGATGGAGAAATGGAATCCCCGAATGAAGAGCATCTTCCTTGCTGCACGACCAAGGATAAGACAGTAATGCATGCCAAAGATGCCCAAGTCCTAGAAGCTCTTGCACAAGAATAAAAATTAAGTTACCCTCCTCTCCAAGATTTCGATGATTGTTTACTTTATGATTTGGGAAAAGAAGAGGAAATGGGTGAGATTTTGAATGTTTCGAGCCCTCCATGTTATGATACTGATACTGACATAGTTGATTTTGATGAGTTCATACATGTTGGGAGATGTAGGTGGGATGCAGTTGGTTATGATATGGATCCTATCTATGACATAAAGAGTCATCTCCAATTGTTTCCTTTGCAATTATCACAACAATCTCTTGACCAGTGGCAACAAGGAGATGATATTTTTACCAATTCTCCCCAAAAACCCAAGGTTGACCAAGTACAGTATTTGCATGATGATTTTTGGTCTTACCTTGAGGCCTTTGATGAGTACTCCTCCGAGCACTTAGATTTACCCCATGAAGATGACGATCAACTGCCACTATGCTCGGATTTTGATAGGAGTAAGAATATTGTTCACCTAAAGAAGGATTCTCATGACCCTTTTCCCCAGCTACCTCTTATTACCTTACCTTGTTGTATCATCAAAGGTGTAGTTCGGAATTATACCTTTTGCATTGAGTTTCTTGTGAAGCAAACTCGAGAATCCAAGGCTTGGTTAAATATTACAAGCTTAAGTGTATCTTCTCAGTTTTTCAACTATCCCTTGAGAATTTGTGAGTCGTCTAGTACATCCTTGTCAGTCCCTTCCCAGACTTCACAGTATGAGAACGTCTTAGGTAGCCAGTGTGCCAACCTTTTGAGTCAATGTTATGAACCTTGGAATTTTCTTGACCCCTTCCTTAAGTGGATTGAGTACTTTCCTCAGAGATGGACTTGGCGGGATTTTATCCCTCTGATGCAGGAGCATCTCTCCACGTCAGCCAGCCAGCCATGTTAGCGCATGCATTCAAGGCTGAAGAGAGGCGCAGTCCTCATCTTCAATTTTGAATTTGAATGTAATTAATGTTGTAGGTTGTTGAACCATGGAGTCGTGCCTTTGTGCAGGCATTAGAGTAGGTAGGCCTTTAATGTTTGTAAGGCTGAGATCTAGATCCGATTTTTGGACTAGACAACCCATTCAATGTAATTGAATAGGGTAGGTAGATTGGAGGGAAGAGCTCGAAGAGCCCCTCATGTAAAAGATCAATTTTGGATCTCATTCAGAGGAAGAGTTGGTAGAGAGAGTTTGTAGAATGATAGTAGAGAGTCTGGGAGTAGAGAGAAGAAGAGAAGGAGCCAAGACCTTGTTACAGGCCGTGCTCAGGAACACCTTGTAAATATAGGCATTTGTCATTTTAATACAAACAACATTTTTTCCTGCATTTTTCATGTGTTGAATGAATGTCTGTGAGTGTTCTTTATATGATATGAATGTATGCTGCAGATATATGCTAGGAATTTGCAGGGAGTTGTTTAAGTTTCAGGATTGAGAGGTTATTTGTGGTTTCATGCCAGGAGGGCATGACAGAGTACTGGGGTCTCTGAATACTAGTGCATAGATGCACTTATGAAATCTGTGGATTTAGACAAAGACGTGTCGAGGCACAGAAGCTGATATCAACAATTCATAGGAAGACCTCAAGGTTGTTGAATACCTTGGAGGCAAGTCTGTGTATGAGAAAACATAGTTGCAGACAGAATCTCTAAGGAGTTCTGTGAAGCTCTACCAGGAGGGCATTGAGTAGGTGCAAGGAGTGCACAGAAGACAGAAGGACTCTGTTGTGAGCTCAAGAAGAACCAAAATCACTAAGGATTCTGAGATTTCTTCCAGAAGGGCCTTGAGCAGGTGCATAGAGTTCACAGGAGGGGATGGAACTGTTGGATGTTCTGTAAGAAGATACTCTGCCAGGTGGGCATTGAGTAGGTGTGCAAATAGGCACAGGAGAAAAGAACTCTTTGAGTTCTAGATTGGAAGAAGAATCCACTGAGGGATCTTAGCAGGGTTGTTGAATACCCTGGAAGTCTCAGCAAGAGGTTGCTTGAGTGAAGGATATCCAAAAGGGAATCCAATTTCTCCACTTGATGGAGAAAGGAAAAAGGACGAGTTTCCTAGGAGTTCAAAGCTACAGGAAAGCTCAGGACGGATAGCACCTTTTTGTGCAAGTGAAGACTCTGTAGGAGTGTAGAATTTAGAATCCTTTGAGGATTCGAGAAAAGAATCTCAAGAGGAACAACGTCGTTGAGAGCGCAAGCGAGGACTCGGATTCTTGGAGCTTGCATGAGGAAGGCAAATGTTGAGGCATTTAGTCTTGGATAAATCTTCCAATTCTTGGAAGAAAGTGCCAAAGCTCGGGAGGAGGCACAACTATCGTCGGATCTGCTGAAAGGATCTGGCCCGTTGAGAGTTTCACTTCCAGGGAGCAACAGGAGGAGCGCACAGGAGAAACGATCTGAACCGTCGGATATTTCTTCGAATACCCGTCATCCGTCGGATCTGACCAGAGTTTCAAGGGAGTTAAGACTTCATGAACAAGGGAGTGAAGTCCTGAAAGAGTTGGGTTATCGGGATTTCAGAAATCGGGATATCGGAAGTTGATCTAAAAATGAAGAAGACTTGAAATCTTGAAATTATTTGCAAGTAAATTTTATGTGTTAAAAGCAAATGGATCAACTTTGCAACACATTTAATTAAAGGATTACTCATTCAAGATACAAATAGACAGTAGCATAATCAATGAACATAAGCACATAAACACAACAATTGATAAAGGAGTTCACCCCTCTCTTGGGCTACATCTCCTGGTCCATCTTCCAATGGATAATTATTATTAATTGCTCAAAGTGCTCAAAAACATGCCTTACAATGCTCAAACTAATCAACAGACTACTCCAATGGCTTCAGAGCGTCCAAAAACCCCTAGCTGGGCTTTTTCGGCACCTCAATCGGTCGAAAAACGAAGAAGTTAGGCCTCCTGGAAGTCCCCTCTTCAAGCTTGTTGTCTCTGCATCTACAAAACGCACCCTTGTAACATGAACCTGGCACACACGCAATTTAAAGCGTGAAAACCCAGCACTGGATGCAACCGTGCCAACGATGCGAACTGTAGGACAGTTATGGGCACGCCAGCCCCTAACCACCTAGCACTTGGGCACATGTGGTCATATGACCTCGCGCTATGGAAAAAAGGGCTAATTGTTTGAAACCGTTTTAAACACCCCGCATGCTCCGGTTGTGGTCACATGTGACATAATAGGACCGCGTGCTTTATACATGTGAATTACCCCGCGCCCATTTAACAACGGTTATAGTTGTATATATTATAAATATGACCGGGGGCTTTGGTTATGGTTTAACATTCCCGCGCGGTACAACATGGTCACATATATGTATAACAATATGACCGCGGGTCGGGGCTAAGCCCCGGCCCGTCCCCCTTTCAAACATTACTATATGAAAACTTAAATACAACAGAACTCGTATACATTACAAGGCATAAATGGTGGTCCGTTGGTCGGACGGACTTTGTGAAGGTGCTATATGGTGGGAGAGGTCCGGGGGTTGAACCCCACGGACTCCAATATATTTTAACAAACAAACCAATAGTTAATACCGTGGTGCCACGTGGCAGCCCATGACTGGGCCATGTGGCACCTTACCATTGATCAAAATATGCCACGTGTCGCATTCTGATTCGACCAACTGTCAGCCAATAGATGATTTCCATGTCGCTTATTCCACGTCAGCGTACGATCGTACGACCCTGCCACGTCATCCTGTACGGACTGTACAATCAGCGTCCCCTTTTTTTGCCTGTTTGACATTTCGAACAGATTGCAATATATCTCGCTCTCGACGTTCGTTTGAGATGAAACAAGTTGTGTTGGGTTTTCAACGACGAGGCCTACGCTCTCGTCCGGTTTGAAGCGATTCCGAGCACTTTGAATTTTTGAGCAAAATTTGATCCCCTGATTAGAAGTCCTGAGGACAGGAGATCGGGAATCTCCATGGTGAAAACCCCGAAACAGATCGAGCCATCCATTGGTTGGGAGACGTGGCGAAGATCAAGAGCCATCGACATTCTGCAGTTCAAAACTTTGGGAGTTCCGAGGGAAAGAACCCATAGGCATTTCGGTGTTTCAAAACCTGAAATTGTGAAACAACGAGGACCGTCCATCTTGAGGGGACGCGTAGCAACAATCTAGGTTTTCGGAGAAAATCCCGAAAGGCAAGGCCATTTCGGCATTTCGGGAATCGACACTTCAGGAGTCGAGAGACCAAGAGGTTGAGCTCTTGAGTTGCAAAACCCCAAAAGGATTTGTGGTCACATAAGGGGAGGTCATATGGACCAAAGGTTTAGCCCAAGGGGATAACTGAAGTTAAAGTCGTTTCGGCGAATTGGGATATCGGTGATCAGGGAATCGAAAGAACAGGGGATTCTCGTCATCATGAATTAGGAAACCCCAAGCCCGAAACCACATTTCCTGTGGGGAAATTGTTCATGGTCATGTTCGGGGCCGTGAGGGAAAAGAAAGGACCCGTGGATCGATTCATGTTGAGATTCCAGTGGGAATCGAAAGAGTTACTTTGGCTCACAAACTAGACAGAATGATCCTGTGAAGCGAACGTGGGAATCTCGTGTCTGCTTCATTTTTTGGTATCCGAGCTTTGAATCTTGTCTGTAGATTTTAGGCAAGGGAAGCTGGAAGAGAAAGAACACTCTGATACACATCAAGTGGTATCAGAGTTGGACTTCACTTGTATATTTAAGGTCAAGCGAGGCAAAAGAAGACAAGGTTGTTGAAGACTCTGTGGTGATTGTTCGCGGGTAGGCAGCAATCGAGAAGACAGTCAGGAGGACTGTAGGAAGAGGCTGAAGCACTCAGGTTTGCAGGAGTGAGCCGCAAATTTTCTAGGAGGGAAGACAGAGATAACAACATGGCTACTGAAGGCCGTAGATATGCTAGAAGGAAAAGCCCAGAGCTGATGAGCACAGCCAAAAGGGGAAAAGAACTTGTCGACATCAGGGCAAGAATGGAAGAGCTTGAACTGTGGATGCAGCAGAAAGCCAAGCCAATATGGGTATATGAATGGCCCATGAGGAAGTCGAAGGTAAAATGGCCAGTCAAGGAGTTAATGGCTAGAAGACAATGAAAGTTGTTAAGAGGATGGTTGAGGCATGCTGAAAACCTCGACGGACCTGAGGAGATGGTTCAGATATGTGAACCAGAGACTGGGAAAATTCTCGGTGAAGAGAATGAAATGGGATTAGCTGGGGATATCAAGAACTATCAGTAGGGTAGAGAGGAAATTCCAAATTGTCAGGTGGGTAAGGAGTTGAGATCAGCTGAAGATATCACAGACTGTCAGGAGGACAACCAAGGAATTTCACATTGCTATTTGGGAAATGAAATAAGGTCGCTGCAGGATCTCGGAGACTGCCAGGAGGGAAGTGGAAGCATCTCAAATTGCCAGGAGGGTAGGGATAAGAATATGAGACTGTCTGAAGGTCTCATGGACTCGGAGGTGAGTTCAATTAAGCAAGGGGTGCTGATGAAGATGGGATCAGTTGATCTCATGGTCTGCCAGGGAAGCAACAGGGAAATCCCATATTGTCAGGTGGGCAGGGATGAGCAGGTGAGTTTAGATCAGCCCGAGGAGCTGACAGAGCATATGAGCTCAGAGATGGGGTTGGATCAGCAGATGCAACTGACAGAAGGGGAAGATCGGAGAAATCTTCTAATGATTGGGGGAATTCAGATATTCCTACCATTTGCCCAAGAGGAGGTAGAAATCTATGTTGAGGTTGATAAGGCAACAACAACAGAAGAAGGACAACCAACTGAGACTGTCAGGGAAGAAGGATTGGAGCAGGTGTTTGAGATTGCCCAAGCAGAAGAAGAAAATGAGCATTCTGAGGAGTGGCTCAATATTTTCATCCAGGAGACTGAAAAGACTGCAACCTGGGAGTTTGCAGAAGAAGAAGAAGAAGAAGACAACATTAGCTTTGTTGATCTATATGAACAGATTGAAGCCCTGGAGAGAAGGGTGAAAGTGCAGAGCGTGCACATCCAACAAGTGAAGTTGGCAGCAGATGAAGAAGGCATGGGAGATCACAGTGATCTGCCCATTTGCAGAAAATTTTTGCAGTTGGGGAGACTACATGAACAGTGCCAGCCATTGGAGCAGCTGGATGACGTGATTGACATGATCAGGGAGTTGATGATCCGGTCAGCAAAAACTGTCAGCAAGGAGAAGTTGAGTAGAGGAAAAGAAGCAGCAATAGTGCAGAAGCAGCAGGGAGATGGAGGAGATGAACAACTCTAGAAATTTGTTTGGGATCCAGGAGGATTTCAACAGCTGAGATGGGAAGCTCATGAGTAGGAGCTCATGAATTTTGCAACTAAGGAGTGTGATGCAGGGGCATCTCTCCACATCAGCCAGCCATGTCAGCGCGTGCATTCAAGGCTTAAGAGAGGCGCAGTCCTCATCTTCAATTTTGAATTTGAATGTAATTAATGATGTAGGTTGTTGAGCCATGGAGTCGTGCCTTTGTGCAGGCATTAGAGTAGATAGGCCTTTAATGTTTGTAAGGCTGAGATCTAGATCTGATTTATGGACTAGACAGCCCATTCAATGTAATTGAATAGGGTAGGTAGATTGGAGGGAAGAGCTCGAAGCGCCCCTCATGTAAAAGATCAATTATGGATCTCATTCAGAGGAAGAGTTGGTAGAGAGAGTTTGTAGAATGATAGTAGAGAGTCTGCGAGTAGAGAGAAGAAGAGAAGGAGCCGATACCTTGTTACAAGCCGTGCTCAGGAACACCTTGTAAATACAGGCATTTTCCATTTTAATACAAACAACAGTTTTTCCTGCATTTTTCATGTGTTGAATGAATGTCTGTGAGTGTTCTTTATATGATATGCATGTACGCTGCAGATATATGCTAGGCATTTGCAGGGAGTTGTTTAAGTTTCAGGCTTGAGAGGTTCTTTGTGGTTTCATGCCAGGAGGGCATGACAGAGTACTGTCGTCTCTGAATACCAGTGCATAGATGCACTTCTGAACTCTGCGGATTCAGAAAAAGACGTGTCGAGGCACAGATGCTGAAATCAACAATTCAGAGGAAGACCTCAAGGTTGTTGAATACCTTGGAGGCAAGGATGTGTATGAGAAAACACAGTTGCAGACAGAATCTCTGAGGAGTTCTGTGAAGCTTTGCCAGGAGGGCATTGAGTAGGTGCAAGGAGTGCACAGAAGACAAAAGGACTCTGTTGTGAGCTCAAGAAGAACCAGAATCACTAAGGATTCTGAGAGTTATTCCATAAGGGCCTTGAGCAGGTGCATAGAGTGCACAGGAGGGGACAGAACTGCTGGATGTTCTGTAAGAAGATACTCTTCCAGGTGAGCATTGAGTAGTTGTGCAGATAGGCACAGGAGAAAAGAACTCTTTAAGTTCTGGATTGGAAGAAGAATCCACTGAGGGATCTTAGCAGGGTTGTCGAATACCCTGAAAGTATCAACAAGAGGTTGCTTGAGTGAAGGATAGCCAGGAGGGCATCCAAATTCTCCATTTGAGGGAGAAAGGAAAAAGGGCGAGTTTCCTAGGAGGTCGAAGCTACAGGAAATCTCAAGACGGATAGCACCTTTGTGTGCATGTGAAGACTCTGTAGGAGCGTCGAAGTCAGAATCCTTTGAGGATTCAAGAAAAGAAGCTCAGGAGGAACAACGTCATTGAGAGAGTAGGCGAGGACTCGGATTCATGGAGCTCGCATGAGGAAGGCAAAGGTCGAGGCCTTTAGTCTTGGATAAATCTTCCAAGTCTCGGAAGAAAGCACCAAAGCTCGGCAGGAGGCACAGCTGCCGTCGGATCTGCTGAAAGGATTTGTACCGTTGAGAGTTTCACGTCCGGGGAGCAGCAGGAGGAGCGCACAGGAGAAACGATCTGAACCGTCGGATCTTTCTTAGAATACCCATCAGCCATCGGATCTGACTAGAGTTGCGAGGGAGTTAAGCCTTTGTGAACATGGGAGTGAAGTCCCGAAAGAGTTGTCTTATCGGGATTTCGGAAGTCCTGAGGACAGGATATCGGGAATCTCCACGGTGAAAACCCCGAAACAGATCGAGTCGTCCATTGGTTGGGACACGTGGCGAAGATCGAGAGCCATTGGCATTCTAGAGTTCGGAACTTCGGGAGTTCCGAGGGAAAGAACCCATAAGCATTTCAGTGTTTCAAAACCTCAAATCGCAAAACAACGAGGACCGTCCATCTTGAGGGGACGCGTGGCAACAATCTAGGTTTTCGTGGAAAATCCCGAAAGGCAAGGCCATTTCAGCATTTCGGGAATCGACATTTCAACACTTAAGTCGTTTCGGCGAATCAGGATATCGGTGATCGGGGAATCGAGAGAACAGGGGATTCTCATCATCGGGAATTAGGAAACCCCAAGCCCGAAACCACATTTCCTGTAGGGAAATTGTTCATGGTCGTGTTGGGGCCATGAGGGAAAAGGAAGGACCTGTGGATCAATTTTAAGAGAGTCTCCAGTGGGAATCGAAAGAGCCGCTTCAGCTCACGAACTAGACAAAACGATCCTGTGAAGCAGACGTGGGAATTTTTGTGTCTGCGTCACCCTCCCACCCGCCTCCATGAGTTAGACTTTGAGTTTTCCAATTATATGATATATATTCTAACTCATGACATTTTTGTTCTTGATTTATCACTATTTTGGTTTATGATGAAGCACAAAGGGAGGTATCATGGGACATTGTTATATTGGCTACACTGGTCGTTTGACTACATCGAACATCCAACCAATAGGTAGGTAAAGGTAGGTACTTTGCTTTACATTCGCATATTGATTGTTTTACTTTAGTATATATACATCGATATGTATGATGGAGTGGAATTACCACCCCAATTTTGTTACTGATACTTCTATCAAGATTGAGTAGGTATGTAGGTTATGCCATAGATGTTGAGGTTCTCATGCGCTCTATAGTGAGCACATGTCCCCGAGTTGGAGCCAGATGTTATCCCCACTTTTTAGGGATAACTAAGAGATCATGTCTCGAGGCCCACAGGTCTTAGACATGGAGTACCAAGAGCAGGATTGACCTGAGCGTGGCCTTGAAGGGCCCGCCTTTTCTTCATTCATCATTTTTTGTCTTATCAGCAGCAGTAGCATCCATCACCATCGGCTTGATCCTGTATCAGAAGAGGTTCTTGCTCCATGAGGTAATTGGTCTAGGTATCATGGTATGTGTCACTTTTGATCATTGAAACCTTTAAATATATGCATCTGATTCCTTTTATCTCTAACAAACTTCTTGGATCTTACATTAGCCCACTTGACCATGCTTGGGGAAATTGACAGGGTGCCCTAGCAACCCTGTGCCCATAGGTCTTGATTTGCCACTGGGGGAATTTCTAAAAATCCATCATCCGCTCCCATCATAGCACCACTGTTTCATCTTATCTCCCACTCATTTATCCCATTCCCCTTGTCCGGGCATTGGGTTGACCTATTTGCAGGATTGCACCTTATCTCATGGGAAGAAGGAGCTAAAGGACCAGAAGGTAAAAGCAGTTGGTAAAAGACAAAAGCCTAGAAATAAAACCTCGAGATGCTTCACCCAGGGATCCCCGAGAAGGCAGTAAAATTCCTCTCAGCAAGAAACAAGAGGGACCCGAAAAATAACAAAACAAGACCTAGTCAGAGGATAGGGGGTCTCATCATGAGCCATCCTATTAGGTCCATGGGTACCTAACAGTATGACATTGCCACCATCTGGTTACCACGCCAGGAAAGTGACCTTTGGTTGCATGGCCAAGGGAAAAGGGGTCTCATCACAAGCCAACCTTCTCATCTCTTTGAAAGTACTTGTGGGTAACATTGTCAGCTCTAATCACCATGCCAAGGCAGTGTCCCCTGGTTAGTTCTTGAACAAAAAAAACAAATAAAAGAATAAAACAAGAATAAAAAGAATAAAGGCAAGAATGGGCTTGGAAAAAATGCATCCATGACAAGTACAACTCGCCTTCTACAAAGGCACCCACAGGTAACACTTATGCATCCTTGGCCCTCACTGCACCCACATGTTTGGACATCCCCTAACCACATCACCTCACTTACATGGCTTGGATGAGATCTTTTTGGAAACTTTCCTTTCCTTGTGGACACTAGTCCAATAGGACGCCTTGTCCTTTTCTCCAATCTTGTATTGCAGGTTTTTGTAATGTCTTTGAGCTATTGACTGATGTATTAGGGGTTTTATGCATATGTTTAATAATATTGATGATGAGATGTGGTTGAGGTTGCTATAATCCCTGTGACTGATGAGCCCATGGAGGGCATAGCTTTTGATGTGCAGGACCATGCCCTATGGACAGGTACCATTTGGATCGGTACACCTGGGAAGATGACCAGTTCGGACCTCCATGGGGCTGAGGAGCCCACCAGATGGATGTTGAGACCCCATCAGGGGGCAGAGATAGGACAGATCTTGATTAGAGGTTTTTCACCTGAGAGGAAGAGGACGTTCCACCAAAGACACTCTAGCAGGACTAGACCTAGGGGGAATGACCCATTTTTAGTGGAATGATAGCCTTGGAAGGATTTGGACACCCCCATCTTCACCATGATGTCATCCAGCTGCATGGACGCTTTGGGAGGCAGACTGGGCAGTAGTGGCACGTGTGGCATGTTGGAGAGGCCCCTAGGGAGATAACGTTTTTCTCCTGGATGTCTCATTTTCCCTGGAAAGGGCTAGTGCCTCCCTTGAAGGGGATTTTAATCTCTTTTATGCTTAGTTAGGGTTTTTAATTAGCATTTGATGTAAAAACAATATGATTTTGACATTATGGCCTTGTCGGCCTTTTTATGACCTAAAAAGTAAAATTAGGTCATTGATACAGTATATATTGAGGATTTTGATCCTCATTTTATCATCACAACTTACTCACTCATAGTGAGGTCTGAGTGCGCCCTATTTGAGTTATTGGCTGATTTAAGGAAGGTGCACTTGTTGAAGGAAGAGATTTTTGGCTTTCTATGGTGTTTTTTCTTGAAGGAAGGTGTTACAACTAGGGTTTGCATGGTTATTTTTTATGAATTGTAAGTATTTTTCTGCAAAACTTCTTAAATGAATGGTTGTAGTCTTATTTTCTTGCATGTATTTATAATTTGCTGAATCAAAACCCTAAGTGAAAAGCACACAAGTAGGTCCTTGTCTCATATCCCCTGATAGAAAATCTTGTAGCCATTGAAGAAGAAGAAGAGAGCCTAGCCATAGCTACACTCCTTTTTCTTCCTCCCTTTAGCTAGTCGTACCATTTTGACTTCAAGAGGAAGAGGACGTCCCAGGCCTAGGTCATCTACACCTAGGGTCGTTTTCTTTTAGGGTTTGATGAAAGAGCCTTACCTTAGCAACACTCTCCCTCTTTAAGCCCTCTTGTCTTGTTTTTGTATTTCATTTGAGCTAGTTGTTTTTCGGGACGGAGGAGAGAGCACGAGGCCTTGCTTTAGCAACACCGGAGTGAGCCTCTCTCCCCTAGGGTTATGATTGTGAAGCCCTGATTTAGCAGCACTCCAAAACTTATCGCTCTAGTCCTTTAAAATATCACCCCCTTCAACTATTGCGTGCTTCACTTATGACTCCATTAAACCCTAAGGCACTGATCTAAGTCCTCCAAAGTTGAAGTAAGAACTTGATCTAAACACTCTCAAAACTTTTCAATTTAAACCCTAACTACACTAACCCTAGCTCTAGCTAACTTACTAACCCTAGCTGTTGACGTCATCCTTGGTTATTACATCTTTAATGGAGAAACGTTTCATTTTATGAGCAATTGAATGGTAGTTAAAGGCATTAATTGAGTTAAGTATCGATTTGTTGCATTGAATGTCTTATCGTTCTAGTATTTATTGGTGAAGTGACATTTACTTTCAAGTGTTATTTTGAAAACATTGACTTCGTCAACATTTACTTTCAAATTGCATATATTGAATATCAGATAGTCTTATGAAGTACTAACCCATCGAAATATAGCTTGCATATATCTATTTGTTGTTGTCTTGTTCTGGGCAGGTGTTCTTCATTGGGGATTTACTTCATTATTGGTTGTTTAGCCGAGACTTTTTGTTTGGGTGGTGACTTGTGAGGGGGAAAGTATGTCCTTATCTCATTATCCTTCTTCCTCCTCAAAACCGCAGGTCACTGGGGATGTCTCCCCTGGGCCTAACCTCCCTAAAGAGAAAGAACCTCCCCATCGTGGTGACATTGGGTGGGATAGGTTCATGTTATGCCAGTTTGGCCTTCGGTCTTATAGCCCTTTTCCTAGCTACAAAATGTGCGATAATAGGTTGGAATAATGTTTGTCTCCCTCTGAACTGTTGAAGGGTGACAATATATTGTCTCACTGTCAATCTCCATCTGAGATTCTCTGGATCTTTGAAAGGATATCTCTTCTTCAAAGTCAACATATCTACTTGTCTCAAATCTTGTCTCTGGCCAGGGATGTAGATCTTATATGTCTTCTAAGATTCATTGTTATCCCATAAATGTATCCTTTCTCCCTGAAGGGTCTAGCTTGGACCTCTTCCCTTTGGGTACATGAAAATAAACTGGGCAACCAAATATCTTGAAGTGTTCAATCTCGAGCTTCACTCCGGTGAAGGATTCTTCAAGAGTTATGTTCTTCAAGATCTGGCGAGGAATCTTGTTCTGAACATATACTGTGCCATGCATGCTTCTGCCCACAGAATCATAGAAAGATTATGATCATGCATTATTGCATTGGTTTCCTCAATGATGGTTATGTTCTTCCTCCTTCTCAAATATTTTTGACTCCCTCTAAAGTATGAAGTATAACCATATTCCTTTGTTGTTAACCTGCATGGAACAAGAAAACAAACGAAAGGAAACAAAACAAAAATATCTCCTAAAGGAGAATAATGAGTACATATCTAGAATCAAAAGAATTTAAGCATTGTTGTCACAGCTACAACACCTACTTGTAATGTTGCAAACTTTATAAATGTAGGTTAGATGCATGATAATTAAAACAATCAAACCTAGAGTCTTTACTTCTAGTGTGTTGTTCCTCTAAATGCACTAAGATCCCTCTGGATTCATGACTTCAACAAAGGCTCCTTCCTCCTGTAAGTACCCTCATGACAATGATACAAATAATATATACAATTGAATACCTGAGAGGGTGATGATATGTTTATGTCTTCATCTCCTTGAAGTCTTGTCTTCCAGGAACTGAGTTTGCTTGATCCACCAAGCTTGTCTTCCATGATGATTTTGTTCATCATACTTTTAGATTCTTCACAAACCCTTGTCAATTGGGCTAGAAAACCTAGCGGCTAGGATAGGATAGAAATTTTATGTTTTGTTGGGCTTATGAATGCCAACAATAAGCCTTGAAGGATAGGAGAACATTGGTGAGCCTAAGAGATCCTTCAATGAGTTGCAAAAACCCTAATTCTGAAATTTCTGCAGAAAATTGCGAAACCCTAGAAACCCTAGGGTCAAAAAAATCAAAATGCTTGGAAATGCAATCTAAAGCTTGTTGGAGGTGTTCTAAAGGAGTTCGTACACTCCTATTCCCTTTTTGTCCCTAGCGTCCAAGTATCAAGTGATGAAAATATTATGAGAGGAAGGTCGTACAAAATTTTTGGAAACCCTAGGAGGGTCGTATGGTTTTGCAGAAGTGAGAGGATGACTGGTAATTGCTTGTTCAATGGGTTCTTCAAGACCTATGCTCTGAAACCATGTTTATTTTTCAATATTATAGTATAAATCATGAATTTCATTCCAATTTTATCATTTTACTTGAACCATAGACAACTGCAGTTACACCATACATAATTTGTTGCAGTAACCAATATCACAAGAAGAAACACCATGCACAAGTACAAAAAAAGTATCCTGGGAAACCCTTCTCAAAAGGGGAAGAAAACCCAACCAATCCTTTGCTATATTATTCAATATAAATACCTCCCACACCATAAACCTAGCACACAAAAGGGTTCTCAAAAACCCTAGAATACTAGCACCCAAGAGAGGTACGATCTTCAGCTCAAGAATAAGTGTTTGCTGAAATTTCCAAACTCACACTTGTGTCATATTTCCTCAATGGGGAATTTCCCTTTATTTATATTAGACTGAGATTATCAACAGTAGTGTCTATTGGCACAATAGGGCCGACCTCAATAACTCTCAATATAATTAATAATTACCATATTAATTATCTTTCACTTTATGGTGGGGCCGACTTGTACCCTTTACATCACAAATAGGGTTACAGGTAAGTCTGACTCTTGTAAAATATAGTAAGGGATCTCATACACCCACTAGTGCTTAGCCACAGGGATTTCCACATCTCTATCTCACTGCATCTCACGGGAGAATCACACTCACTAGTGCTCAACCACTAGGATCACATTCACCTGTGCTCAGCCATGGGCAAGTCCAATTCAACAGATCTGTTTCTCACTATGTCTCACAGGAGAATAACAGTCACTAGTGCTCAACCACTAGGATCACGTTCACCTGTGCTCAGCCATAGACACGTCCAACTCAGCAGATCTCTTTCTTGCTGCGTCTCATAGGAGAATCATTTGGAGTATCATATCATCTCAACTCTCTGCACAGAGGAGACCAGTACATCGTTTCATCTATGTCTCAGAGAGAACGACACACCCAAATCATGGGCTTCCTCACATAGGGGCACACAACATTCCATCTTCGTCTCAGAGAGGAACCACACACCCATCTCTTTGGCTTCCTCACCCCATGCAGGGGCACACAACGTTCCATATATGTCTTAGAGAGGAACCACACACCCATCTCATGGGATTACTCACCCCACACAAGGGCACACATCGTTCCTTCTATGTCTCATAGATGAACCTCACACCCATCTCATGGGCACACCCAACTCATGGACTTCCTCACAGGCCGACTCACTCAGTCTATGTCCTCGAGGATGTCTCACACAGTTGTAATCGTAAAAAATACACACTTTAGTATTGTATACCTTAAATAAGGCAAGTTGTTCTTCGTTGTAGTCCTTCCTTGAAATATAATAAATAATCTATTGCATAGATTAAAGTATGTAACCATCCTTCAAGAGTTGTGATCCTCCTTGGTTACAATGGGAAAAAATAAAGACCACGAAGAAAAACAACAATCTAAAGGAGGGAAACACTACAAACTATTTACAACATTGTAAGACAGTCTATAGAAGTTGGAATAACACACTTATCATCAAGGTGAACATGGGATGTTGGATGGTGTTTTTCATGAATCAAAGACAATCATTCTCATTTCTTTTATTTATTTTCTTAAAAAAAACAATGGTAGAAAAAATATTTTTAAAATTTTGTTTTTAATTTTTAAAAAGATAAAAGGATTCAATGAAGATGAAAATATAACAAAAAGAGAAAAATAATAATTTTTCCTTCTCTTTTAATTAAGAGAGAAAGTGAATCTTTAAAAAATGAATATTTGAGATTATCAAGTGGTGTTTCGATAGTGAAATAATTTCAAGAGAATTAGACCTTTAGCACAAACTTGGTTAAAGAGATTAACTCTAATGAGACCAAAACAAACCTTGGACACCAAATTGATTGAAGCACATAACCAAATAAATAGCATGCCAAAAACATATTACAAGAGCCTATGACAATGTACAAATTATAAATTGTACACACAATGTACACAATATGGCATTAAACCAACTGTATAGATTCATCTAAACGTCGAATATATTAAGTGCCAAAAGGGATAAAAAATAAATTGAGATGTGAATCTCTTGATTCTTAAAACAACCCAAGTTAAGATGGGCCTATGATAGAGTGTGTGTGTGTGTATTAATTTTTGGTATTCTCTTCTTAAATTTTATTTTTTGTATTACAGATTTTATTTATTTTTATGTTTTGATTTATAACGGAAAATGTTACACATCTCATCCATATTGGGTTGTTATTTTTATTTTATTTTTAAACAGTATATTGGGTCGACTTATCCCACATGTCATGTTAGTGTTAGGCATGGATGTTACACATTTCCCTTGTACTGAGATGTAAAATGCACCTCACTTCTTTCAATGCAATAAGGATACATAAAGTATTGTTGAAATTGGGCTCTATGATAAGATTGTCTAAAGATAAAAGTAATTTGAGTTTCCTATTCTATAATTCTTCACTTAATAAGATGAGATAAGTTTATTAATATTGGTGTTCTTCACTTGAGACCACCAAAAGTACACGGTGCCTAAAAAACAATATCCTGTGCACCTACTTTGTTTAATCCCTGCATGTGTCACTTCAAGGACGATATTGAGGCTCCAAGTTATGTTCATATTCATGTCTTTTGCGTAATATTGAATCAATTAGTTGTCTTAACTTATGGGTTTTTGTCCTGTGTGTAGCAATCAATGTTGACTTAGATTATTATCAACCTTCTAATATCCTTTTATGAGTGTGCACCATCAACATAAGCATCATAGTGGTAAAATTGCTAAAATGTGTAGAGAAAACATCTATTGTTGAAGTTGAAACACTATTATTCAATAAAACCATGGTAAAATAAGCTTCCATGACTCCTCAAGTTCCTCATGATCCAGACCAAGAATGGATAATAATGATCCAAAGTGGATGATTAAAGACCTTGATACCTCCTTAATACATAGGCTTCAATAGTGAGAAGACCACTTCACATGATGAATCTGGGACAAATAAAATCTCACCTACTGAGCCATAATCTCACTTACCAAGCCCATATTAAATCATGACGAGCTACATAGATGCCAATTTTAAGTAACAAGATCCACATAAGTGATCTCATAAAGTCTAATGATACCTCATTACATGTACATTAATGTTCCACCAATTATGGAATTCAATGTTATACATGTCATCATAATGGCATTAATTACGTCAACAAATATGGCCACTAAACCACACATTCTAACATTACCCCTTAATGGTGACTAAGGGAACAATACACATATATAGGAAGTTAATAATACATTAATATCCCCCCTTTATGGAAACATCATACATTCCTAATAAGTTGTGAAGATAGAATAATGCTTATTTCATTAAAGACAAGTTGAAGAGATGAACATTGAACAACACCATCTGCAAGTTGGTCCTTAATAAGTTTGTGAAGATGGAAAAATTTATTTCCATCAAGGAAAAATGAAAGTATGACCAATGCCAGCAACATCAACCTCCTATGATGAGGTGTAAACAAACTTTGAATCGAATGCCAATTTTCAAGACTATTGGCCTCCAAAGTCTTCACACAAACCTCTTCATCCAGGTGTGATATGTGGTGTATTGAACATACGTGAAGATGTTCAACATACATTGTGATGTTTTGATCACAATTCATCATGTTTAAGTGTTATAACGATGTCTTTAGACAACATCGATCTTTTTTGAAGTTATTTATCTTCGACTATCTACAGTTCTGTTTATTTGTTTTGTATCTAGTTACACCCAATCCCCAACATGGTATCATAGCGACTAGTTGAGACCTCACCTATTGTCTGCAAATCTTGTTGAGTTAGATCTATTTGTGATTGACTCTAGGCCAATGATTTGCTAACTTCAATTGTGGAAACAAATCACATTTGTTCGATATCGAAGATGGCTTCCAAGATTGATCTTGTTCTTTTGAATGGATCAAATTATGTTATCTAGGCTCCAAACATGGAAACCCTACTGAAGAGTAAAAGACTATGGAAATATATGAAGATTTCAATTCTAGATCTAACAGACAATCAGATGAAGTTTTGTTTTTATGGAAAGAAGGATGAGGTTGTGGGGGACATCATGACCTATATCTCATGGGAGGTTTGGTTCCATACCAACGGAAACAACTTTCCTCATCAAGTCTGGAAGAATTTGAAGTCTTTGTTCAACAAATTCTATGAAATCCATGTCATGCAGTTAGAGAAAGAGTTTATCTCTCTCGATCCTCATTCCTTTGACCGAATTGAGGAATATTTGGCACGTGTAAAAGAGATGCAATTAAAATTGGGTGAATGTGGAAAGAATTATCAAAAGAAAGATGGAAAACCATCAAGACGGTCTTGATGAATTTTAGAACACAGTTCAACGTGTTTGTTTCAACTTTTCGTACCAGCTGGCAGGAATGCAAGGAATATGGTAAGGATTATACCTTTGAATATTTTTGTAGCCTATTGATTACTGATCAACACAAATTGTTTATTGAATTTAAGATTGGTGGAAAACACCAAGCTCACTTGTTCAAGGGAAAGGGAAAGGTGAATCATAAGGAAAGAGGATGGTTTGATTCCCCTATACAAAGGATAGAAAACCTCGACTAGAAAACTAAAGGGTAGACAAATGCACCCTTGAAGAATCGAAAGAAGGAGACATGTCAATACTATGGAAAGACTGGACATGTGGACATAAAAGGATACAAGAAGAGAGACAAATTAAAGGAAAAGGTCAAGCGCCTTGAAGGAGACGTGTCGGTTGTTGGTCAACATGTTGATAATTTCACCTTCCAAGTTGGAACTTCTCAAGCATTGCTTTCTCATTTTGTGTAGAATGAATGGGTATTTGATTTTGGATGCACTCACCATATGGACAAGGATGCTTCCTTGTTCACGTCCTTGGATAAATGTGTTGAGATAAATATCTACATTGTTGATGAATTTTCTCTCGACATTATTGGTCGTGGTGATGTTCACTGTCGACATGGAAATATTGTTGACGTCTATCATGTGTCAAATATCAATGAAAATTTGTTGATGGATTCTCAATTAACACATACATGTAAGATTGTGGAGTGTTGTCCATATCGTTTCTTTGTCAAAAATCTAAAGAAATCTCATTTGATTTTCTCCAGAGGGTTTCTCAACCTGAAGGACAATTTATACAATTTTTGTGACATGACTCGACTCGACTCTGAACTGGCTACTCTTATTTCTCACAGTGATGAACAAAGTTGAATTTGGCATGAACGACTTAGACACCTAAATTTTCAAAGTTTGCAGTCAATAGATACATAAAATATGGTTTTTTTTCTACCTAAAATTTTTCCCCCTGATGGAGGTTGTAGAGGATGTGCACTGGGTAAGCATCATTAGGCACCCTTCGACTCTAGAAAATCATGGTGAGTACAAAACCTATTGTATTTGGTTCATAGCCATATTTGTTTCATAAATCTACCTTCCTTAGTAAGTGCAAGGTATATTTTGACCTTTATTGATGATCTCTCTCATTTCACTTGGGTTTATTTCTTGAAAAACAAGAATCTCGTCTTTGAAAACTTCAAGGAATTTAGGACCATTGTTAAAAACCAATGTGGTCATCCCATTAAATTCCCAATATTAGACAATGGTTGTGAGTATGTGAATCGACCTTTTGAAGAATACCTAACTCAATCTGGTATTGACTGGTAGTAGTCAATTCCTTGTACCCATTAATAGAATGGCATTGCAGAATGCAAGAATTGAACACTAGTCGAAATGGATAAATGCTTTTGTAATCCAAATACTTTCCTCGTCACTTATGGGTTGAAGCAGTCTATTGTGAAAACTATTTGTTAAATTGTGTTTCGACTCGAGTTGTTCCTTTTGTGAATCCATTCAAATGATGGTGTGGAAGAAATGCCTCAGTCGGCCACCTATGCATGTTTGGATGTGTTTCTTGGGTTCATATTTATGATGATTGCATAAATAAATTGGATGCAAAGATACATGCTTGCATCATTATGGGATACTCTGAAGAGTTTAAATCCTATCGACTATTTGACCCTGTCATATGACAAATCATTATCTGAAGAAATGTATGGTTTGATGAGAAGTCTTCGGGAATTAAGATATTGAATGCCTCCTCTGGTTTAATATAGGATGGTCCCTTTGATGTTTTTTCCAACAATGGTTCTCCTATTCCATTTTCCATTCCCTTGACTAGACAATTAAAATATGTTCCTATTTCAACTAGGTTGTAGACCCCCAAGTCAACTAGTTAATCAATTTCTGTTTCAACTGGGTTGTTGTCTCCTTTAACTAAAATTGTTCTGAATTTTGATCGACCCTCTGCATTGGACATCATATCACTCCTTTCTTTCCTACCTAGATGGTTTTCTAATACAATTGAATCTATTTGTCCTAATGTCGATAATATTTCTTTAGTCCAACAAAATCACAGTCAGAAGCAACGTACCAACGTTGCTTTGATGAATCATTTTCTTGAAACTTGTGATCATGTTAGCTACTCTGAAGCACTAGGACAACATGAATGAGAGCAGACTATGCATACTTAAATGGATTCTCATTTGAATAATCATCGTTGGGATTTAGTTCCTCGACCTCAAGGGAAGAACATTGTGAAGTGTCGATGGGTCTAAAAGACCAAATTTACCTCTGTTTTTTAGGATCATGAAGCTTTCTTAGTTTCAAAATTATTTTCTCAACAAGAAGGAATCAACTACACTGATACATTCGCCCTTGTTTCAAACATGTATTATGTTCAACTGATTATTTCCCTTGTTTCTTGTTTTGGATGGAAAATCCACCAGATGGATGTGAGGAGTGTTTTTCTTCATGGCGATCTATCTAAAGAAGTTTCCATGGAACATCCTATTAGTTTTTTGATGGATTCTAACCTTGTTTTTTGACTTCACAAGTCTCTTTATGGTTTGAAGCAAGCTCCCAAAACTTGGTATACTAAGATCTATAGTTTCTTTCTTCATCTTGGTTTCAAACATTGTGAATATAATCAGTGTTTATATGAACTCCATACTCATGGAAATACCTTGATTACTGTTGTATGTGTTGATGACATTGTCATAACTGGAAATAACATTGATCTCATTCTTATATTGAAGAAACAACTTGTTGACTCCTTTGATATGATAAATTTCGGTATTCTTCATTATTTTGGGGGTCTTCAAGTATTACCAATGTCTGAAGGTTTTTTCATTTCTCAATCCAAATGTGTAATGGATCTCTTGACATGTTTTAAAATGGCATATTGTAATCCATGTTCTATTTCATTTTAGTCTAGAGTTAAGTTGAGTAAAACTTTCCAGTCTCCCAAAGTCGATGTTACTCTCTATCGACAATTGGTTGACAGTCTTATTTCTTACACACATTCGACCTGACATTTATTTTGTTGTTAATGTGGTTTCTCATTTTATGCAGGATCCCGGGGAAAGCCACTAGAAAGATGTCAAAAAAAAAAATTGCTATCTGAAGGGTACCATTTATCTTTGTATCAAATATTGTCGAAGTTCATATTCGTTAGTTAGCTTCACCAACTCCATCTGGGTAGGAGACAGTGATGATCAGAATTCCACCTCTAGCTATATGTTTCACTTCATCACTAGACCGTTGGTTTGGGCGTGCAAGAAACAGAAGCTAGTCTCTTTGTCAACTACATAAGTAGAGTATCATGGCGTGGTCAATGCAAGAAAAAAGGTAGTATTGATTCGCCAGCTCTTAGGTGAACTTGGGTTTCCTGTACAGACCTCGACTACAATCTACAATGAAAATTAGAGTGTGATTCAAGTTGCTAACAACCATGTTCCACATAGTAAAATGAAGCATTTTGAGCTCCATGCTCACTACTTGAGACATTTAGTTCAAGATAAGGTTGTCACTCTTGTATACTACAAAATAGATGATCATATTGTTAATATCTTTACGAAACCCTTATTTGGAGATAACTTTGTCAAGCTCCATTAGATGCTTGGGATTCAGGAAGCTGCAATTATAGGGGGTGTCATGTTGACTTAATTTCACCTTCTGAATCTATAAAGTTGTGTGTTTATGGGGGGGTTTTGGAACCTTAGTTTTTGATGGTTCATCACATTTCTCTTGGAATTAGTCGGTCATTCAGTTTCCAACATCTAGAAACAATCGGTTGGGCGATCGACCAAATATCTACATTAGTCATTCGAGTAGTCAATAAGTCTATCGGTCAAATTGTCTACTAGTAGTTGAAGACAATCAGTCGGTCGATCGACCAGCCAAGCAAACGACTACGAGTTGGATGCATGGACAGTTAGTTCGAGCATCCTTGATGAGATGAATAGATAGTGTGGATTTGACAGAATCAACTCTAACCACCGACAGTTGTATGTGGAGAAGATCTTCCATATTTCTAGAAAGTTGGTTAAATATTGAGACCAAAAATAGAGGACCTAATGGGTCATTATCAATGTGTGATATGTTGTGTAGTGAACATATGTGAAGATAGTCAACATGCATTATGATGTTTTGATCACAATGCATTGTGCTTAAGTGTTTTAATGGTTCCTTTAGACACCATCGATCTTTTATGAAGTTATTTCTCTTTGACTATCTGTGGTTCTATTTATTTGTTTTGTATCCATTTACACCCAATACCCAACATCATATGGGATTTGACACCATGTTCAATGAAATAGGGTATTTCCACATAGAATGAACACCTTAAGAAATCTCTCACACAACTAGATCAAATATAAATACACTAGTGTTTTTACATGGTTAAAACCCTCATACAGGGAAACAATCCACGACCCCATTCAATGCGGCTACTTGAGGCAATATATGATTGCAAAAGAAAAATTTGTACATAAGAGTTTCTCACAATCGATCTTCAACAATTTACCCTCCATGCTCTTTAAACAGAGATCATCGACCAATCAAGTGTTAATACATTGATCAATATAGTCATTAGTATCAAGGAGAATATGAGTCATCAAATCCCTTTATGTCTAAAACATATTGTGACTATTAGATTACATAATTACGAATGTGTTGGAAAATTAGTTGTCATTGATGTAAACTCTAGAAGAATTATAGAAGCCTCTAGAAGTAATGGTTGTATTTGAGGAAGTCTCCAAAGTGGTCCCCTTGTGGCGTAGCTTTAGGCATGGACCTCATGGGAAGAAACTTTGAAGAAGTCTACATGAAGCCTCGAAGTATGGTCAAGAAGACCTATATCTAAGGATGATAAGTTACAAATCGACCCAAAAATTAATTGAAGAAGAAAATTTGTTGCAATACGAAGTTACTGGTCAGCCCTAAAATAAAATAAAGGAGGCGCTTGAAAAATTATAAATACACATCAAGAACCTCTCATTTGTTCATAAAAACAAGTGTTTGTTTGTGGTATGCAACTAGCATAAGTGGGTCTGCACTTGTGCTAGGAGGATTAGTGATCTCATCAAAGAAAATCTAGCCTAGGAGAAAGGAGGTCGAGGAGAGCAAGGAGTATGGAGGTCATTGTACTAGTTTCTAAGGTTATCTGTAGGTTGCAGTGAATCAAGGCATGGATGTACATGGATCACAGTGAAGAAAATCATGGTTGTTCATGGGT
The DNA here is from genome assembly GCA_009831015.1 of Picea engelmannii. Taxonomy (NCBI): domain Eukaryota; kingdom Viridiplantae; phylum Streptophyta; class Pinopsida; order Pinales; family Pinaceae; genus Picea; species Picea engelmannii. Next base: position 78,005 of record ML816299.1, on the reverse strand, counting down.
TGATAGTGTATGGATCGCGGATCTGTGAATTTTTTTTGAGAACGGTACTTTTCTCTTAATGCTAAAGTTGAGGAAGGTTTGATGGTCTGTGATCATATGCACTAGGTTGCTACATGATAAAGGTATGTATTTGTATAAGTTTTAAGGGTTATGTATTGATGTTATGGGTTATTCTTTAGGCATACCTTGGAGATTATTTGGCACATGGATAGAGACATATTTTGGTGATTTTGGGCATAGGATTTGAGGTATATTTTTGGTACATGGTTTATGGTTTATCATGGATGTTATGGCACTTTCTTGAAGCACATCTTTGGCACATGGTTTGAGACATATCTTGGTGATGTTGGGCATATGTTTTGAGAGATATTTATGTGAATGGATTTGGTTTTAATGATGATGATGTATCAGTATCAGTGACGTTATAGTGACAAGTTGATTATCAATGGAAGTGATAGATTGATTATCA
>ML816299.1:54158-70180 GCA_009831015.1 Picea engelmannii | reverse complement strand
TTCCTTTGTTGTTAACCTGCATGGAACAAGAAAACAAACGAAAGGAAACAAAACAAAAATATCTCCTAAAGGAGAATAATGAGTACATATCTAGAATCAAAAGAATTTAAGCATTGTTGTCACAGCTACAACACCTACTTGTAATGTTGCAAACTTTATAAATGTAGGTTAGATGCATGATAATTAAAACAATCAAACCTAGAGTCTTTACTTCTAGTGTGTTGTTCCTCTAAATGCACTAAGATCCCTCTGGATTCATGACTTCAACAAAGGCTCCTTCCTCCTGTAAGTACCCTCATGACAATGATACAAATAATATATACAATTGAATACCTGAGAGGGTGATGATATGTTTATGTCTTCATCTCCTTGAAGTCTTGTCTTCCAGGAACTGAGTTTGCTTGATCCACCAAGCTTGTCTTCCATGATGATTTTGTTCATCATACTTTTAGATTCTTCACAAACCCTTGTCAATTGGGCTAGAAAACCTAGCGGCTAGGATAGGATAGAAATTTTATGTTTTGTTGGGCTTATGAATGCCAACAATAAGCCTTGAAGGATAGGAGAACATTGGTGAGCCTAAGAGATCCTTCAATGAGTTGCAAAAACCCTAATTCTGAAATTTCTGCAGAAAATTGCGAAACCCTAGAAACCCTAGGGTCAAAAAAATCAAAATGCTTGGAAATGCAATCTAAAGCTTGTTGGAGGTGTTCTAAAGGAGTTCGTACACTCCTATTCCCTTTTTGTCCCTAGCGTCCAAGTATCAAGTGATGAAAATATTATGAGAGGAAGGTCGTACAAAATTTTTGGAAACCCTAGGAGGGTCGTATGGTTTTGCAGAAGTGAGAGGATGACTGGTAATTGCTTGTTCAATGGGTTCTTCAAGACCTATGCTCTGAAACCATGTTTATTTTTCAATATTATAGTATAAATCATGAATTTCATTCCAATTTTATCATTTTACTTGAACCATAGACAACTGCAGTTACACCATACATAATTTGTTGCAGTAACCAATATCACAAGAAGAAACACCATGCACAAGTACAAAAAAAGTATCCTGGGAAACCCTTCTCAAAAGGGGAAGAAAACCCAACCAATCCTTTGCTATATTATTCAATATAAATACCTCCCACACCATAAACCTAGCACACAAAAGGGTTCTCAAAAACCCTAGAATACTAGCACCCAAGAGAGGTACGATCTTCAGCTCAAGAATAAGTGTTTGCTGAAATTTCCAAACTCACACTTGTGTCATATTTCCTCAATGGGGAATTTCCCTTTATTTATATTAGACTGAGATTATCAACAGTAGTGTCTATTGGCACAATAGGGCCGACCTCAATAACTCTCAATATAATTAATAATTACCATATTAATTATCTTTCACTTTATGGTGGGGCCGACTTGTACCCTTTACATCACAAATAGGGTTACAGGTAAGTCTGACTCTTGTAAAATATAGTAAGGGATCTCATACACCCACTAGTGCTTAGCCACAGGGATTTCCACATCTCTATCTCACTGCATCTCACGGGAGAATCACACTCACTAGTGCTCAACCACTAGGATCACATTCACCTGTGCTCAGCCATGGGCAAGTCCAATTCAACAGATCTGTTTCTCACTATGTCTCACAGGAGAATAACAGTCACTAGTGCTCAACCACTAGGATCACGTTCACCTGTGCTCAGCCATAGACACGTCCAACTCAGCAGATCTCTTTCTTGCTGCGTCTCATAGGAGAATCATTTGGAGTATCATATCATCTCAACTCTCTGCACAGAGGAGACCAGTACATCGTTTCATCTATGTCTCAGAGAGAACGACACACCCAAATCATGGGCTTCCTCACATAGGGGCACACAACATTCCATCTTCGTCTCAGAGAGGAACCACACACCCATCTCTTTGGCTTCCTCACCCCATGCAGGGGCACACAACGTTCCATATATGTCTTAGAGAGGAACCACACACCCATCTCATGGGATTACTCACCCCACACAAGGGCACACATCGTTCCTTCTATGTCTCATAGATGAACCTCACACCCATCTCATGGGCACACCCAACTCATGGACTTCCTCACAGGCCGACTCACTCAGTCTATGTCCTCGAGGATGTCTCACACAGTTGTAATCGTAAAAAATACACACTTTAGTATTGTATACCTTAAATAAGGCAAGTTGTTCTTCGTTGTAGTCCTTCCTTGAAATATAATAAATAATCTATTGCATAGATTAAAGTATGTAACCATCCTTCAAGAGTTGTGATCCTCCTTGGTTACAATGGGAAAAAATAAAGACCACGAAGAAAAACAACAATCTAAAGGAGGGAAACACTACAAACTATTTACAACATTGTAAGACAGTCTATAGAAGTTGGAATAACACACTTATCATCAAGGTGAACATGGGATGTTGGATGGTGTTTTTCATGAATCAAAGACAATCATTCTCATTTCTTTTATTTATTTTCTTAAAAAAAACAATGGTAGAAAAAATATTTTTAAAATTTTGTTTTTAATTTTTAAAAAGATAAAAGGATTCAATGAAGATGAAAATATAACAAAAAGAGAAAAATAATAATTTTTCCTTCTCTTTTAATTAAGAGAGAAAGTGAATCTTTAAAAAATGAATATTTGAGATTATCAAGTGGTGTTTCGATAGTGAAATAATTTCAAGAGAATTAGACCTTTAGCACAAACTTGGTTAAAGAGATTAACTCTAATGAGACCAAAACAAACCTTGGACACCAAATTGATTGAAGCACATAACCAAATAAATAGCATGCCAAAAACATATTACAAGAGCCTATGACAATGTACAAATTATAAATTGTACACACAATGTACACAATATGGCATTAAACCAACTGTATAGATTCATCTAAACGTCGAATATATTAAGTGCCAAAAGGGATAAAAAATAAATTGAGATGTGAATCTCTTGATTCTTAAAACAACCCAAGTTAAGATGGGCCTATGATAGAGTGTGTGTGTGTGTATTAATTTTTGGTATTCTCTTCTTAAATTTTATTTTTTGTATTACAGATTTTATTTATTTTTATGTTTTGATTTATAACGGAAAATGTTACACATCTCATCCATATTGGGTTGTTATTTTTATTTTATTTTTAAACAGTATATTGGGTCGACTTATCCCACATGTCATGTTAGTGTTAGGCATGGATGTTACACATTTCCCTTGTACTGAGATGTAAAATGCACCTCACTTCTTTCAATGCAATAAGGATACATAAAGTATTGTTGAAATTGGGCTCTATGATAAGATTGTCTAAAGATAAAAGTAATTTGAGTTTCCTATTCTATAATTCTTCACTTAATAAGATGAGATAAGTTTATTAATATTGGTGTTCTTCACTTGAGACCACCAAAAGTACACGGTGCCTAAAAAACAATATCCTGTGCACCTACTTTGTTTAATCCCTGCATGTGTCACTTCAAGGACGATATTGAGGCTCCAAGTTATGTTCATATTCATGTCTTTTGCGTAATATTGAATCAATTAGTTGTCTTAACTTATGGGTTTTTGTCCTGTGTGTAGCAATCAATGTTGACTTAGATTATTATCAACCTTCTAATATCCTTTTATGAGTGTGCACCATCAACATAAGCATCATAGTGGTAAAATTGCTAAAATGTGTAGAGAAAACATCTATTGTTGAAGTTGAAACACTATTATTCAATAAAACCATGGTAAAATAAGCTTCCATGACTCCTCAAGTTCCTCATGATCCAGACCAAGAATGGATAATAATGATCCAAAGTGGATGATTAAAGACCTTGATACCTCCTTAATACATAGGCTTCAATAGTGAGAAGACCACTTCACATGATGAATCTGGGACAAATAAAATCTCACCTACTGAGCCATAATCTCACTTACCAAGCCCATATTAAATCATGACGAGCTACATAGATGCCAATTTTAAGTAACAAGATCCACATAAGTGATCTCATAAAGTCTAATGATACCTCATTACATGTACATTAATGTTCCACCAATTATGGAATTCAATGTTATACATGTCATCATAATGGCATTAATTACGTCAACAAATATGGCCACTAAACCACACATTCTAACATTACCCCTTAATGGTGACTAAGGGAACAATACACATATATAGGAAGTTAATAATACATTAATATCCCCCCTTTATGGAAACATCATACATTCCTAATAAGTTGTGAAGATAGAATAATGCTTATTTCATTAAAGACAAGTTGAAGAGATGAACATTGAACAACACCATCTGCAAGTTGGTCCTTAATAAGTTTGTGAAGATGGAAAAATTTATTTCCATCAAGGAAAAATGAAAGTATGACCAATGCCAGCAACATCAACCTCCTATGATGAGGTGTAAACAAACTTTGAATCGAATGCCAATTTTCAAGACTATTGGCCTCCAAAGTCTTCACACAAACCTCTTCATCCAGGTGTGATATGTGGTGTATTGAACATACGTGAAGATGTTCAACATACATTGTGATGTTTTGATCACAATTCATCATGTTTAAGTGTTATAACGATGTCTTTAGACAACATCGATCTTTTTTGAAGTTATTTATCTTCGACTATCTACAGTTCTGTTTATTTGTTTTGTATCTAGTTACACCCAATCCCCAACATGGTATCATAGCGACTAGTTGAGACCTCACCTATTGTCTGCAAATCTTGTTGAGTTAGATCTATTTGTGATTGACTCTAGGCCAATGATTTGCTAACTTCAATTGTGGAAACAAATCACATTTGTTCGATATCGAAGATGGCTTCCAAGATTGATCTTGTTCTTTTGAATGGATCAAATTATGTTATCTAGGCTCCAAACATGGAAACCCTACTGAAGAGTAAAAGACTATGGAAATATATGAAGATTTCAATTCTAGATCTAACAGACAATCAGATGAAGTTTTGTTTTTATGGAAAGAAGGATGAGGTTGTGGGGGACATCATGACCTATATCTCATGGGAGGTTTGGTTCCATACCAACGGAAACAACTTTCCTCATCAAGTCTGGAAGAATTTGAAGTCTTTGTTCAACAAATTCTATGAAATCCATGTCATGCAGTTAGAGAAAGAGTTTATCTCTCTCGATCCTCATTCCTTTGACCGAATTGAGGAATATTTGGCACGTGTAAAAGAGATGCAATTAAAATTGGGTGAATGTGGAAAGAATTATCAAAAGAAAGATGGAAAACCATCAAGACGGTCTTGATGAATTTTAGAACACAGTTCAACGTGTTTGTTTCAACTTTTCGTACCAGCTGGCAGGAATGCAAGGAATATGGTAAGGATTATACCTTTGAATATTTTTGTAGCCTATTGATTACTGATCAACACAAATTGTTTATTGAATTTAAGATTGGTGGAAAACACCAAGCTCACTTGTTCAAGGGAAAGGGAAAGGTGAATCATAAGGAAAGAGGATGGTTTGATTCCCCTATACAAAGGATAGAAAACCTCGACTAGAAAACTAAAGGGTAGACAAATGCACCCTTGAAGAATCGAAAGAAGGAGACATGTCAATACTATGGAAAGACTGGACATGTGGACATAAAAGGATACAAGAAGAGAGACAAATTAAAGGAAAAGGTCAAGCGCCTTGAAGGAGACGTGTCGGTTGTTGGTCAACATGTTGATAATTTCACCTTCCAAGTTGGAACTTCTCAAGCATTGCTTTCTCATTTTGTGTAGAATGAATGGGTATTTGATTTTGGATGCACTCACCATATGGACAAGGATGCTTCCTTGTTCACGTCCTTGGATAAATGTGTTGAGATAAATATCTACATTGTTGATGAATTTTCTCTCGACATTATTGGTCGTGGTGATGTTCACTGTCGACATGGAAATATTGTTGACGTCTATCATGTGTCAAATATCAATGAAAATTTGTTGATGGATTCTCAATTAACACATACATGTAAGATTGTGGAGTGTTGTCCATATCGTTTCTTTGTCAAAAATCTAAAGAAATCTCATTTGATTTTCTCCAGAGGGTTTCTCAACCTGAAGGACAATTTATACAATTTTTGTGACATGACTCGACTCGACTCTGAACTGGCTACTCTTATTTCTCACAGTGATGAACAAAGTTGAATTTGGCATGAACGACTTAGACACCTAAATTTTCAAAGTTTGCAGTCAATAGATACATAAAATATGGTTTTTTTTCTACCTAAAATTTTTCCCCCTGATGGAGGTTGTAGAGGATGTGCACTGGGTAAGCATCATTAGGCACCCTTCGACTCTAGAAAATCATGGTGAGTACAAAACCTATTGTATTTGGTTCATAGCCATATTTGTTTCATAAATCTACCTTCCTTAGTAAGTGCAAGGTATATTTTGACCTTTATTGATGATCTCTCTCATTTCACTTGGGTTTATTTCTTGAAAAACAAGAATCTCGTCTTTGAAAACTTCAAGGAATTTAGGACCATTGTTAAAAACCAATGTGGTCATCCCATTAAATTCCCAATATTAGACAATGGTTGTGAGTATGTGAATCGACCTTTTGAAGAATACCTAACTCAATCTGGTATTGACTGGTAGTAGTCAATTCCTTGTACCCATTAATAGAATGGCATTGCAGAATGCAAGAATTGAACACTAGTCGAAATGGATAAATGCTTTTGTAATCCAAATACTTTCCTCGTCACTTATGGGTTGAAGCAGTCTATTGTGAAAACTATTTGTTAAATTGTGTTTCGACTCGAGTTGTTCCTTTTGTGAATCCATTCAAATGATGGTGTGGAAGAAATGCCTCAGTCGGCCACCTATGCATGTTTGGATGTGTTTCTTGGGTTCATATTTATGATGATTGCATAAATAAATTGGATGCAAAGATACATGCTTGCATCATTATGGGATACTCTGAAGAGTTTAAATCCTATCGACTATTTGACCCTGTCATATGACAAATCATTATCTGAAGAAATGTATGGTTTGATGAGAAGTCTTCGGGAATTAAGATATTGAATGCCTCCTCTGGTTTAATATAGGATGGTCCCTTTGATGTTTTTTCCAACAATGGTTCTCCTATTCCATTTTCCATTCCCTTGACTAGACAATTAAAATATGTTCCTATTTCAACTAGGTTGTAGACCCCCAAGTCAACTAGTTAATCAATTTCTGTTTCAACTGGGTTGTTGTCTCCTTTAACTAAAATTGTTCTGAATTTTGATCGACCCTCTGCATTGGACATCATATCACTCCTTTCTTTCCTACCTAGATGGTTTTCTAATACAATTGAATCTATTTGTCCTAATGTCGATAATATTTCTTTAGTCCAACAAAATCACAGTCAGAAGCAACGTACCAACGTTGCTTTGATGAATCATTTTCTTGAAACTTGTGATCATGTTAGCTACTCTGAAGCACTAGGACAACATGAATGAGAGCAGACTATGCATACTTAAATGGATTCTCATTTGAATAATCATCGTTGGGATTTAGTTCCTCGACCTCAAGGGAAGAACATTGTGAAGTGTCGATGGGTCTAAAAGACCAAATTTACCTCTGTTTTTTAGGATCATGAAGCTTTCTTAGTTTCAAAATTATTTTCTCAACAAGAAGGAATCAACTACACTGATACATTCGCCCTTGTTTCAAACATGTATTATGTTCAACTGATTATTTCCCTTGTTTCTTGTTTTGGATGGAAAATCCACCAGATGGATGTGAGGAGTGTTTTTCTTCATGGCGATCTATCTAAAGAAGTTTCCATGGAACATCCTATTAGTTTTTTGATGGATTCTAACCTTGTTTTTTGACTTCACAAGTCTCTTTATGGTTTGAAGCAAGCTCCCAAAACTTGGTATACTAAGATCTATAGTTTCTTTCTTCATCTTGGTTTCAAACATTGTGAATATAATCAGTGTTTATATGAACTCCATACTCATGGAAATACCTTGATTACTGTTGTATGTGTTGATGACATTGTCATAACTGGAAATAACATTGATCTCATTCTTATATTGAAGAAACAACTTGTTGACTCCTTTGATATGATAAATTTCGGTATTCTTCATTATTTTGGGGGTCTTCAAGTATTACCAATGTCTGAAGGTTTTTTCATTTCTCAATCCAAATGTGTAATGGATCTCTTGACATGTTTTAAAATGGCATATTGTAATCCATGTTCTATTTCATTTTAGTCTAGAGTTAAGTTGAGTAAAACTTTCCAGTCTCCCAAAGTCGATGTTACTCTCTATCGACAATTGGTTGACAGTCTTATTTCTTACACACATTCGACCTGACATTTATTTTGTTGTTAATGTGGTTTCTCATTTTATGCAGGATCCCGGGGAAAGCCACTAGAAAGATGTCAAAAAAAAAAATTGCTATCTGAAGGGTACCATTTATCTTTGTATCAAATATTGTCGAAGTTCATATTCGTTAGTTAGCTTCACCAACTCCATCTGGGTAGGAGACAGTGATGATCAGAATTCCACCTCTAGCTATATGTTTCACTTCATCACTAGACCGTTGGTTTGGGCGTGCAAGAAACAGAAGCTAGTCTCTTTGTCAACTACATAAGTAGAGTATCATGGCGTGGTCAATGCAAGAAAAAAGGTAGTATTGATTCGCCAGCTCTTAGGTGAACTTGGGTTTCCTGTACAGACCTCGACTACAATCTACAATGAAAATTAGAGTGTGATTCAAGTTGCTAACAACCATGTTCCACATAGTAAAATGAAGCATTTTGAGCTCCATGCTCACTACTTGAGACATTTAGTTCAAGATAAGGTTGTCACTCTTGTATACTACAAAATAGATGATCATATTGTTAATATCTTTACGAAACCCTTATTTGGAGATAACTTTGTCAAGCTCCATTAGATGCTTGGGATTCAGGAAGCTGCAATTATAGGGGGTGTCATGTTGACTTAATTTCACCTTCTGAATCTATAAAGTTGTGTGTTTATGGGGGGGTTTTGGAACCTTAGTTTTTGATGGTTCATCACATTTCTCTTGGAATTAGTCGGTCATTCAGTTTCCAACATCTAGAAACAATCGGTTGGGCGATCGACCAAATATCTACATTAGTCATTCGAGTAGTCAATAAGTCTATCGGTCAAATTGTCTACTAGTAGTTGAAGACAATCAGTCGGTCGATCGACCAGCCAAGCAAACGACTACGAGTTGGATGCATGGACAGTTAGTTCGAGCATCCTTGATGAGATGAATAGATAGTGTGGATTTGACAGAATCAACTCTAACCACCGACAGTTGTATGTGGAGAAGATCTTCCATATTTCTAGAAAGTTGGTTAAATATTGAGACCAAAAATAGAGGACCTAATGGGTCATTATCAATGTGTGATATGTTGTGTAGTGAACATATGTGAAGATAGTCAACATGCATTATGATGTTTTGATCACAATGCATTGTGCTTAAGTGTTTTAATGGTTCCTTTAGACACCATCGATCTTTTATGAAGTTATTTCTCTTTGACTATCTGTGGTTCTATTTATTTGTTTTGTATCCATTTACACCCAATACCCAACATCATATGGGATTTGACACCATGTTCAATGAAATAGGGTATTTCCACATAGAATGAACACCTTAAGAAATCTCTCACACAACTAGATCAAATATAAATACACTAGTGTTTTTACATGGTTAAAACCCTCATACAGGGAAACAATCCACGACCCCATTCAATGCGGCTACTTGAGGCAATATATGATTGCAAAAGAAAAATTTGTACATAAGAGTTTCTCACAATCGATCTTCAACAATTTACCCTCCATGCTCTTTAAACAGAGATCATCGACCAATCAAGTGTTAATACATTGATCAATATAGTCATTAGTATCAAGGAGAATATGAGTCATCAAATCCCTTTATGTCTAAAACATATTGTGACTATTAGATTACATAATTACGAATGTGTTGGAAAATTAGTTGTCATTGATGTAAACTCTAGAAGAATTATAGAAGCCTCTAGAAGTAATGGTTGTATTTGAGGAAGTCTCCAAAGTGGTCCCCTTGTGGCGTAGCTTTAGGCATGGACCTCATGGGAAGAAACTTTGAAGAAGTCTACATGAAGCCTCGAAGTATGGTCAAGAAGACCTATATCTAAGGATGATAAGTTACAAATCGACCCAAAAATTAATTGAAGAAGAAAATTTGTTGCAATACGAAGTTACTGGTCAGCCCTAAAATAAAATAAAGGAGGCGCTTGAAAAATTATAAATACACATCAAGAACCTCTCATTTGTTCATAAAAACAAGTGTTTGTTTGTGGTATGCAACTAGCATAAGTGGGTCTGCACTTGTGCTAGGAGGATTAGTGATCTCATCAAAGAAAATCTAGCCTAGGAGAAAGGAGGTCGAGGAGAGCAAGGAGTATGGAGGTCATTGTACTAGTTTCTAAGGTTATCTGTAGGTTGCAGTGAATCAAGGCATGGATGTACATGGATCACAGTGAAGAAAATCATGGTTGTTCATGGGTTGATAGTGTATGGATCGCGGATCTGTGAATTTTTTTTGAGAACGGTACTTTTCTCTTAATGCTAAAGTTGAGGAAGGTTTGATGGTCTGTGATCATATGCACTAGGTTGCTACATGATAAAGGTATGTATTTGTATAAGTTTTAAGGGTTATGTATTGATGTTATGGGTTATTCTTTAGGCATACCTTGGAGATTATTTGGCACATGGATAGAGACATATTTTGGTGATTTTGGGCATAGGATTTGAGGTATATTTTTGGTACATGGTTTATGGTTTATCATGGATGTTATGGCACTTTCTTGAAGCACATCTTTGGCACATGGTTTGAGACATATCTTGGTGATGTTGGGCATATGTTTTGAGAGATATTTATGTGAATGGATTTGGTTTTAATGATGATGATGTATCAGTATCAGTGACGTTATAGTGACAAGTTGATTATCAATGGAAGTGATAGATTGATTATCAGTGGGAGTGATAGGTTGATTATCAATGGTAGAGACAAGTTGATTATCAGTGAAAGTTTCAGTGACAAGTTGAGTCTCCATTTATATTTTAGGGAGGAAGTAAGGGGAAAGGAAATGGGGTTGTAGCCTCCTTCCAATCAATGTTGGAGAATACAGGGATAAATAGCTTCATTCAGGTTGGAGTATGTAAATCAAGGGGTTGGAGCCTCCTTCCAGTTGGAGCTGGAAAATCTAGGGAGTTGGAGCCTGTAAAACAAGGGGTTGGTGCCTCCTTCTAGTTGGTTCTAGAGAATTTTGGAAGTTGGTGTTTCCTATGAATGTAGTCTTCTAATATATAAGAAATCATTATGTGGTTTTCTCCCATTTGGGATTCCACTTAAAAAAAAATGTATTGTGTGTCTTTGGTTATGTATTGTTGAATGTAATTGTTCATAATATATTGAATGCAATCATATGTGATAAACTATTGATGTTTACATATTCCGGTTAAAAGTGGTAAAAATTGCATAATATTGATTCACCCCCCTCTCAGTATTCCAACAATTGGTATCATAGAAAGTCCTTCAGAATCAGTCTAACCACTGGAAGGTAGATCATGGATTGCACTAAGTATGGAACGTCAATGTTTGATGTTCATAATTATTCCTTTTGGAATTGAAGGATGAATTTTGTTTTGCAGGAACAGAGATTTTATGTCTGGAAATCAGTAGTAGAAGGATACAAGTCACCTGCCACTCCCCCAATACATAAATAAGAAAATAAACTTTCTAAAATCAATTTGAAGGTTTTGAATGCTATTATGGGTGCCCTGGTTGATTCAATATATATCAAGGTTATGCATTGCGACTCTGCAAAGGAAATTTGGGAAAAACTTAAAAATGTTTATGAAGGAGATGTCAAAGTCAAAAAGGCCAAGCTTCAAAATTATAGAGGTCAATTTGAACAACTGAAAATGAAGGAAGATGAAGATATTGAAGCTTATTTTCTTTGAGTTGATGAAATAGTGAATTTTATTAAAGGCTTAGGAAAAAAATTAAATAACATTTAATTTCAAAAGGTATTAAGGTCACTTCCAATGAGATTTGATCCTAAGATTTTAACCCTAGAAGAAAGAGTAGATCTGGCTACGTTGAGCATGGACAAGTTACATCGAATCTTTGCAACTTATGAAATGAGAAAAAGCAGGATAATCCATCCAGGAAGGAAGTGGCTTTCAAAGCATCCAAGAAGACAAAGAAGAAGAAGAAAAAGCCAAATTCAAACTACAACTGCAGCGATGATTCAGATGAAGATGAAGAAATGGCCAAGTTCGTAAGGAAGTTAAAGAGAGGAACTGACAAGTACAAAGGTGAGATTCCTTTAAAATGTTTTGATTGTGGTAAAATTGGTCATTTCTCTAATAAATGTCCTTATGCTAAGAATAAAGAGAATGATGAAGAAGAAGCTCCCAAGAAAGAAAAAAAATATCAAAAAGGAGACAAGAAAAGAAACAAAAATAAATTCTTCAAGAAAATCCTATGCTCAAGTGAAGAAAGTTCCTCATAAGATGAGAATGATGATAGTGACAATGACTCAAAAAGAGTAATCTTTATGGAATTAGAAAATGATGAAGAATATTATGAAGAAGAAGGTGAAGTAGATCTTGAAGTAGAACTAATCAATGCCCTAAGTGAGATAAAAAGAGAAAGGAAGAAAAATAATTCACTCAAGAAAGAATTGATCAAGATAAAGGAGGGTTCTCAAAGTCCCAAATCTAAAGAAGTCCAGAAGATGATTATGAATCTAAATATTCGAGTAGAAGAAGCCAAAAGGGTTGAAGAAACACTCAAAAATTAGTTGGAAGAAAAGTAGAAAATGAAGGAAACCTTGGAAGCAGAAATAGTCTCACTAAGGAAGGTACTTTGGAAAAAAGACATGCAACATAACAACACCAACATATTAGATGAAATCATCAGCAATCAATGGCCATAATATGACAAGTTTGTAATAGGATACAAACAAATGCATACTGAGAAGGGTTCGAACTCCATGACAACAGAAAAGGAAAAAAAACAAAGAAGCTATGCAGAAGTCATCAAAGGTCTCGTCTAGAAGGAAGAATGCAAGCCTTGAAAGGAGAACACTTGGAAAAAGGAGAGAACTCAAGAAGAATATTACAGAAGAACTAAACCACCTAGAAGATCCAGAATTCAAAATTAGGAACCAACAATGGAAAGAACTCAAGAAGAAGATTACAGAAGAGAAACACCATTTAGAAAATCCCCCACACTCAGGACCAAACTATTTTTCTTGGTTTATGTTATTCCTGTAACAATTTTGGGCACAAGGCTATAAAATATAGATCTTATTCTAAGAATAGAATCAACTATGAAGGATACTCTAGAATTAATCATCTCATAAAGCCTCATGAAGCATATAACAAAAACTATAACATTTTTGGCTCATTAAATAATGAAGTAGAAAGTTATAAATGCAAAAAAATTGGACACATGGCCAAATTTTGCATATCGGTTGTTCCTCCAAAGGAACCAAAGAAGGATTTAAACAACCATGTAAAAAAATCATCAAGAATATGGAAAAAGAAGCGGGATAAACTGAACATTGAAAAATTCTCTATTTCTCTGCAAACCCAAAGCAGAAAAATGGATTGGTACGTTGACAATGGTTGTTCAAAGCATATGAAAGGTGACAAGGACATGTTTTTAATTCTAATGAAAGAAAGAGATGGATCAGTTTTATTTAAAAATGATAACTCAAGAAAAATTATAGGAAAGGGCATAGTCAAGTTGTTGATTATTTGGGTTGGTTGTCATTGATGTCAACCTTTGAAGAAAGTCTTGTAGCAAATTTCAGTAGCACAAAGGTTTGGGTAATGGACCCAAGTTTGTTTAATGGATGATGGTATGAGTTTTGATATATTTGCAGGTAATACTATTCCATATGGATAGTACATGTCATTCCATTTCCAGTGGTATGAGGAACGTCACATAACTGCTCACGGTTAGAGAGTTATGGCCATGTGAAGTTGGAGAAAGGTTTGGGTAATTGACCAAAGTTTGTTTGATGGATAATGGTATGTGTTTTGATATATTTGCAGGTAAGAATATTCTAGATGGATATTACATGTCATGTCATTTCTAGTGGTATGTGGAACATCACATAACTCCTCACGGTTAGAGAGTTATGGCCATGTGAAGTTGGAGAGCCCTCATGAGTCATCTAGAAGCCCCAAAAGGTCAAAGTAGTCAAATTGGTTTAAGAGATTTTAGAAGGTAAATAATAAAGTGAAGTGATGAGTGTACTATAAGTCAAAGTGAATACAAAATAAATTATTTAAATAATAAATTTAATGGATAAATTACTAACTGGACAAGTGGTTAGAAGTGGGTTAACCCTAAAATAAGGAAAGTGGGTTAAGATGGTTAAAAGGTAACCCCTTGAGGAAGCTACATGAAAGTATAAATAAGAGGCAAGGCTCTCTCATTTCAATCAAACTTGAGCATATTGAATATCTACAGGTGACTAAGGTAACAGAAGGATATCTAAGCCGAATTTCAGAGGGACGGTGAAGTAAAGAAGATTGAAATTCAAGGGAGGATAAATTCTTTTGATGATGCTTTCTAAGGTATGTTATTTACAGGTCATCTCACCATTTTCACAATAACTTTTTTTCTAGAATGATTCAGAGTGTGAAATTGGGAGGACATTGAGGAAACATATTCAAGTAGTTGTGATACAAGTTTCAACTTGTGGGTCGTTGTATTTTTGGAGTTAGACGCCGTGGAAAATAGGGTTTGTGGCTAATACTGAAACTAGTCTAAAACAGGTGTTTCGGGTAAAAATGTCATAAATTATTCATAACATATACAAATTCAGTAAGACCAAATTTATTGGTTAGAGTACAGTCTTTAGTATTCTGTGTACAATTTTCATATCCATACAACAAACATTCTGTGTGGGGCATGCTCTACAAGTTCGCTCTCTAGAATAATCTAGAATTCAACAAGGTATGCCATTTTTGTTATAACTCATTTTTTGAGAGGTTCCAAGTAGTGAAATCTGGAGGAATTGCATAAACGACATTGAAGAAGATTGTATACTATTTTCAGATCTTTATTCATTACAGGTATATAGTTATGATTTTTGTAAGTTAGGGTTTTTTACTAATCCAAAATTAGTCATGTGAGACTAAAGTAAAGTTTGATGAAAATGCTAGTCTCTTGTTGTTAAAGTTAAGGTTTGTAGGTATGTGATCATATACACCAGGTCTATTACAGAGTTACAAATTAGATTTGGATGATGAAATTGATGAGGGATTTTGGTTGAGGTACATGTTGGGTACATGGTTGAGACAAGTAGTTGATGAGTTGGCACATACATGAGGTGTATAGTTGATGATGTTGGTACATCTTGATGAGTCATATTTTATGTGTATTTGATGCATGATTGGTACATATTTGGTGCATGGTTGATGCACTCGTTGATGGTACAGGTTGAGGTATAGGTTGGTACATGGTTGATGCACTTGTTTATAGTACATGTTGATTACAGGTTGAGGTATAGGTTGATTCATGGTTGATGCATGGTTCAGGTTATTGATACAGGTTGTTTGGTGTAGGTTGATTGGTACTGGTTTACATCAGTATATCTCACAGTGATAATGTGACAGTGGTTCCATCATTCTACTTATACATTAGGGTGGTTGTACGGGGCAAGGAAAAGTGGTTGTAGCCGAAGAACATAAGGGTTTGTGGCCTCCTTCTAGTTGTAGCTAGAGAATTGGGGAGTTGGATCTTCCTTTAGGTTGTAGCCTAAGAAACTATGGGGTTGGAGCCTCCTTCCAGTTGTAGCTGGAAAACAAAGTATGATTTCTCATTTGTTCATTGTTTATTTACTATGAAATTATTCGATTATAATGCTACATGTTAGAAAAACAGGACCGCGGAGCAATAAAATAAAACAAATGCATAAACAAAACACATAAGACACACAATACAAGAGAGACACAGATTTACGTGGTTCACCCAGTGTGGGCTACGTCCACCAGAGAAATTGCCAGGTCCTTC